>JAQGCL010000237.1:0-18017 GCA_034699605.1 Isotomiella paraminor | reverse complement strand
ATCAGTTGGACAAGTTCATTCACTATGCACTCCAGGCAAATTGTGAGTAGTGTCCAGCAGAAATAGACGGTGATGTAAAACGTCCATAGCCCTTTTTGTACAGAGGAATAATATTGCCAATGTAAGAATGCGTAGACAAAGAGCATAGTCCAATAACCACAGAGAAACATAGAAATTGCCACCGTTACAGTCTTTCTACAATTTACTCGCTTGCTTTGAAACTGCGGCCGTCTACGTGTCCCGCCTTGTTCCTCAAGTGCTATAGGGAAGCTTGGATGCATGGAACAAAGACGAGTGAGGATACAGAAGTATCGAAGAACCTTATGAAGACTCATGACTTCTTTCAATTTCCACAGCGATATTGTTGTACACGGATGAAGTACTTGGGAGTTTCTGTGCATAGAAGAGGAAATGTGGAGAATGGGCAAGGGTTTTCTATTTTTGAGTGAAGAAAACTGCTTATGATTGGGTAACGCAACCCCAACTGTTGGGAAATTTAGTAACACAATTATACCTCTGGTTGCCCCAATCATTAATGGAAAGTTCTCAATCCTATTAAAACTTAAGTAGACCAATAATGCCTCATCTACCAGAACGTTATGCATAATATTGAAAAGCAAAGTAATTACACCTATGAATGAATCCAATATTTGATTGCATGGAAGCATCAATTCACGAGGTTCTATGTCGCATTTATTGTTGCCACACAGTATAATCGCAACACTATCTGCATTCTATACCTCTTCCAAACTATTACTGACAATTTGCAATCCGGTGGTTCATTAACGACGTTCTTGATACACTATAAATCCATAGCCATCAATTACCAATTTCTAATTTAATAAGCCCAAAGAACTTGAGGTTTGCTGGCGTTTGGCAACTTCTTGACTTGTTTCGTGCATCACGGTGGATTTATACCGTACATCTCGAATTATCTTTATGGTTACAAAATTAGGATAAGCATAAGCAGTTCAGGATTTGTGTCCTGAGTAAAGCTGAGTGATTAAGAACTCGGAAAAGTTCTCATCTCATCCTTAATGCTTTTTACATATATCTCCGCTTGTAACATAGAAGAAATATGAGAGAAGTGAAGTTGGGTCTCAATTTCTGTACGATGCTTTTTTGATGCTTGAATCTGAGGTTTTCAGTTGAGGTAGAGTTCTTAGTAGGCATCGCCATACTCTATTGCATTTTTTTCAAGCATATCTCGTGTGTTTACTTCCTTAAACTCGAATGAGGTAGTATGAAATTCGGAAAAAGAGTCAGCGTTGTATATTTACAGCCATAGGTCTTTCAAAAGGTCATAATAATTTCTTCCCCTTCCTCCTCATTAAGACCAACAGTCATTCATTGAGTCAACTCTAACTCCACATGTATGCTTGCAGATGTGAAGTACAATGCAATACGCTTAGTAGGCATACTTATCAGTGTGGGTATGGTTGGAAAAGTATAGATGGACGAGAGAGACAGAGATTAGGGGTTTAACTAACTCAATTGCGCTACTGCATGAAAGTCATTACTTGAAAGAAAGAAGCGACGGATTTGGAGAAGACGCTTGTGTGTATGTGGTACACAAATGACATTCTGTTTATATCCCTTCCTTGTCGCTTCATTTCCTCAAAGCAGTTTCAACAACCCAAGACTCTGTAGTTTTGTATATACTGCCTCTCTTCTCAAGCTTTTTGGCATCTGGGGTCCAAACGGAGGATTATCTCAATCCATTCCACAGATTCAGTTTGGCTGGAGTAGAATAAACAGAATACATTATGGGGGAAACTGCATGCCCAATTGTATTTGACGACTCTTTAATACAAATAAATAGTGGACATGCAGATTCTTAGATCTTTCTAATTAAAATTAAATTGATCCTGCTGTCATGCTCGTCTCGAAATATTATCTGGTACAGAGTTTTTCTGTCGTTGCAACTTGTTATGAAGTCCTACGCTATGTCTGACCTGACTGTTTTAATTATTGTATTGATTAGGAATGGAAAACATCACATTCTTGGGGACGTGATAAGGACTTTTATTAATGGAGAAGAAAAAAGTTGATATCATAATCCTGACAGGACGTGACATGAATCCATCCACATCTGTATCCAACGATGGTAGAATGATTGAACCAATAATTGCGAACTTTTTGGATTCAACTAGGTGAGTAGAGCTTATTTCGGACTTCTTTCTGACGATTATTCATTATAAACGGTCAAATTAACTAAGTGCATTTGTTTGTACCGTAGCAACGTAAGCGTTGTTTTGGAAGCTACATCATGCCACAATATTTGGATCGAGAACTTCCCTTTCAGCTCTCATAAGCTGGAAAATATAAAGATGAGGTAAGTTATTCATTAATTTTGATTTATACCTCTTAGTCCATTCCTTCTCTTGTGCAGTATTAATATGGGAAGAGCACAGATAGATAAATGCTCACAATGGAACCCTCTTAAGTGATCCGCATGAAATTTTATTAAGCTAGCTTATGCCATCTTCGTCTATTCTCCGATTTACAAATAAGAATGGCCAATTCTATGTTGAACATTGATACATAACAGTTAAATGACTTTTTGTGATCTGATTCCCCCTGATTCTTTCGTCATTTGGTAAGTTGTAATAACAAATCAACATTTCTTTTCCAGCGTTGCAAAATTACACCTATGCACAATGCACTCAGAACGCGGCTGGGATTGTAGACAATGAGATATCACAAAACGGAACAATCCAGTACTAAAATACATCGATGATCGAAAATACGAAGAACGATTCATTTTGCTGTATCCAGTAGTAATTGCAGCAGAACGTCGGATGAAACGACTCGCAAAGTTCATCCATTCGACCGCCGGGCAGACCTGTTTCCTATTGATTGAGGACTTACTACGGTACGTTTGTAGCATATCTCTGTTTCAATTAAGTGAAGCAGATTATAATTAACTGTACCGTGCTGAACTGCACCATCCTTCTCATTATTGCCACTGATACAGTTTATAAACGTTTTGTGACAAAGACAAACTAGCGCCGATCCGGGGTAAACTGTGCTGTTCACGGATCCATTTCTGCTCATTGTATGAGTCAAAACAAACTCGAAAGGAAAGAAAGAGGAGACGATTATGATAGCTGTGCCTTGTCCAAAGCGAAGGTCACGGTTCCTAGCAATTTTGGGAAACATACAATGCGAAAGTTTACCGTGACACCGGATGCTCGGTCGAAAATGTGGTGACGTGTGTATACGATACACGTCTTCGAGCACAGACGTCAACTAGAAGGAAAAAGTTCCGAAATTTATTGAGATTACAAGTTACCATAGGGTGCACTGTAACTATGGACGCCATGTTATGTAAGATACATAATGGTGCAAAGAAAATGACAACAACTTTAGGTTGACCTCTTGGGACATTTTCTATGTTAGACGATACACGTTCACTGTTACTTAACGTTTATCTTCACATGGGTCCCAGCCTTATTTTACTTTTATTTTTGGATATTTCCGACATTCAACGATTTCAAATGACCACGGAATCTTGGTTATTATATACCAAAAACATAATCCTGTCCTGAATATACATTTCAAGTGTCACGGGCAGTGTGGCACAACAATCTGTGACTCGAGGTTAGCTGGTGCCAGCGACTACATCGACTGGAATAAAATACTTTATATTTATGAAGAAAATGCAGCACCGTGTCTTCTGTGTACGAAAGGAATGGTAAGAATAATAAAAATGATAAAATTCATAAATAATAAAAATAGTAAACAAATATGAACGAACTTGTTAATTGTGTGAAGCCATGAAGCGGATTACAACCTATATCAGAGGTCTCCGTTCAGACGGACCCATTACAGTCGTAATTATATGTTATTAATTAATTATATTAGTCTTAATTATAAAAAAAACTAATACATGCAACCAAAGACGGAGGCAGCAAATCAATTGTAGATACAACCCCCATTAAAAACTTAAGATGTACTAAAAATTACTTTTATAAGCTTCGTGACTTTGGAGGTAACCCCATTAGCGACATAGTCACCCCTGTTGATCAACAAAAAGGCGTTAAATCACCTTCTCATTCTTTGTTGTCAAAAACTCGATGTGTCCCTTACTAATAGGACACGACTTCCTAGAACACTACAAAGTAAACTACAAAGTAGAAGAAAGTTGTACGATGCAGTCCACTATTTTTGGAACGGTGTCATATTCATCTACGCCACAAAATTTGAAAAAATCTGAAGCGTAAAGATGACTACACCAATAGCATTGCACCAGAACGTGACAGAAGAAACTGTCAGTTTACACAATCCAAGGAAACAAGCTAGATGATGAGATCGAACTCGAAGAACAGTGCCTATAACTGGAGTAAAAAAAAGTAAACATGCAAAATCCTTAATGAATCAACCAAAATTGGCACAAACGGTACTTTCAAAAACACTCGTTATTTTTAACAAGGAAGACCAAGCAAACAACAAATACATCTATCATGAGTTTTATACTCATGTACCAACTCTCGCACTCTTGAAGAGAAAGAGATTGGCAATGTATTGTGAATTGCGTGTGTGGAAATAAAGGGGTCAACATTTAGAGCAATCTCTCTCTCCTCTTGTCTTCTTTCCTTATCATCATCATCTGACATATGAATCGATTGAGCCATTATCAATATCAAAATCATCATCGTCATCATCATTACAACGCCTTGAACGTCGAATTTGGATTACAGAAGAGTCAGCCAAACTTTCGGTGTCCCTGTTATCTGAAGGAACAGTAGTCGAATCGTCAGTGTCACTGTCATGCATCTCAAAAGCACGTGCCCTGCGCATATCTGCTCTATGATCTTGCATCAAAAAGTCCGCATATAGCGCTCCTGTAATCAACACAATAAACAGAAAATACAAAAAGTAAGTAAATACTCAAAGGACTTACTCAAAGGAATACTTACCCCCACTAAAGGAAGCCAACGCATCAAATTGAGTTTGCAAACGTGGATTGTGGAGCAGGATAGTTTTCATCATCAGAATAATGCTGTTGCGTTTTTGTTGTCCTTCCCTCCTCTTTCGTTGTCTTAAATTAGTTAAAAATTGATTAACTATTCCAAGGTAATTATCATTAAGCGATAAGTTAACAACAAGAGCAGCAGGTGGTTCAGTGTACAGAGTGTTGTAAGCAGAATGAGAAACAAATTGCGAAATTTCTCGCTTGCAATCTTCAACAGGACATTGAGGTTTCAAAATTTCAAAGCGTTCACAACAACGAAGATAAATAATCCAACATCCAAGGTGCATCAAGTGACGTTGTTTACATGTGTCATTGGCACTACTAATTAAGATAGAGTTGAGTTTCTTGGCAGTCATGTCTGACACACCATCAATTTTGCATGGGTTGAAAGCACAAGCAACCTTGTAGAGTTCTGGGTTTAATGGATCATCAGGATTGGGAACAGAAGCATCAACCACTAAAAAGTAAAAAAGTATGTTTGTAAACAAATCAGAAATGATGGCATATAATAATAAATACCAAAGGAAGTCCCATTGAATTGCTCCCAACAATCTTCAAAAGAATGAATATCAGAATGGTCCACCCAACCTGCTCCTTGACTAGACGCCATAATCAACCTGTCAAGAGTTAAAAATAGGAACTATCATGACCATATACGGAAATGCATTAAGCAAGCGACACAAGCTAGAATGCAAAAGCAAAAGTAAAATGGAACAAAAGATCCACAAGCATAACTTACGAATCCCCAGAGTTAAACAAAACACTTTTGCGGATCCCTAAGAACCATAGTTAAGAAAAAGGGGAAAAGGAAATTTTGCGGATCCCTAAGGTAACATATGAATCCTCAAAACAGAACCAAAACACTTTTGCGGATCGCTAAGAACCATAGTTAGCAACGAGGAGAAACGAAAATTTTGCGGATCCCTAAGCATAATGCTTAAGGAAATTGTACAAGATTATTTTGCGGATCCTTAAGCATAATGTTGAACGAAATCAGGAGAAAGTGTTCAAAAATCCGTTTTCACATCATTAAAACCAAACCATTTTGCGGATCCCTAAGCGTAGTGTTGCATAAAAACAGGAAAAGCATAGGAAGTATTTCGTCTAAAAAGGCATGAAACGACCTAAAAACCGTGCCAAGAACTCGATACAAGTAAACAAAAAACACAAAATAGGGCAAGGGTTTAAAAGAAAGAACGAGCAACGAGTTGGCATGAGTTCTAAAATTGTCAGCATTTTTCGTGTGTTCATATTTTAATCTAACCACCAGTGCTCTTTAAAAAATTGTGTGGCAGTGTAATCTATTGTAATCATAATTGTTATTGCTTGTGTCATGTGCAAAAGTGATGAGTGCCATACCTGAATAATTTAAAAAGCTAAAATAATTATTGTAATCAATTATAGAAGCAGCAGTTTGCAAACCAAAATGAACAAAAATCGAGATTTATTGTAATCAAAAAGTGCAATAGCCAATTACTCTGTTAACCTTATCCAATTGTTTCAAATTAGATGCCCAATTAAGTAAGCTAATTAAGAAAAGTAAGTGAAACAAAGTGTATCATTAAATTAGTTCACAAGTTCTTGAAGATTGTCAGGAATAACGGTCGTCATAGTAGTTGTCAGGTTCAGGGACGGGGCGATTATAATCTCCTCAATGCTCCCATCACTGCATATCATACTACCATTGTACCGGGGCATTACTGGTACGGAGCATGACATTAGTAACTTCTTTCAGTCATTCATTATTCAGTCATTCATCATTATACGTCAATAAAGAGCATAGTCTCTTACCTCTACATTGTAAATCTCGGAGAAAGTAGAGTCCCTTCCTAAATGGCTGATCACACTCGTCTTGAGGGCAGATTAGGGCCACCGCGTTGTCACAAGAAAAAATTTCAGTAAGGCTGACATTGCGCGAGTCGCATATGCCAAAATAGGAATGAAACAGAGTATTAAAGACCAGGAAATTGCTGCCTGCAAATAGCAAAAAGAGAAAGAAATTAAAAATAAGTTATAAAAACCACACCGCATTATTAGGAAATGTCATTTTAATATGAGCCTTACCATTGCCGGTGCAGAGTTGACAATCTTGCCAGGCACCAAGATTAAGAGTACCGTATTCACCCTCCTGGAGGTCCACTCGGGACATCCAGCAGTTTGACCAAACGTCACACCCATCCGGAGTCGGAACGGCGGAAGGAAGGTTCAGAAACCCCATGATAAAGACGAGAATGATGATGGTTGTGTGTAGGATAGGAAATGGAATAATGAATTTAAAAGCTTCAAACACGCATTTTTATATAAAAAATGAAAATTTTGTCAGGTCATACAGATTAAAAAGCGCAAAAGCAAGCGGAAAGCAAAAAATTGTTCGCATTTTATTCATAAGTAGGACTTACGTATCTTCAGTCCTTTCCAGAAACGAACAAAGTCCAGGCGTCCACACCAAAGTCCTACAATTAAAACATTATGCATAATTTATTAAACGTCAGCAGGTTTAGTCAAAAAGTATGTCAAGTCATGATATTAAGCTATCCTGTACCACAGTTGTGTATAACTGACAAATACATCGAAAAATTTTGATTGCGTAGCATAATCTTAGCTAGCTGGACATGCAATTTAATTATATAACAATGACAATTGTCTTATCTATGAATGACAAAGTTCCTCATATTCATTTGTTTACTCCCAAATGAACAGTTTGTCATAAGGAAAATGATGTAGACTTAGATTCCTTCACCTACATCACTTCCATATCATTGGTGACTCTGATGGGACCACCTCTACATCCCAGTTTAGCAATCCATGTGTGTCCGGTTCTTCCAGAAGCCCTGTGATACAAAACATTGTCATCATCATGTCATGTCTCACTTTCTTCCAAAGAAAACTTACGTCGCAATTCAGCTCCTCAACTGCTGGATGGGGACAGAATAGTGCATACGCTCGCTCACAACCTGGAAATAAACAATAAGGACAAACCATCAATCCTTCCGCTGTCTGCTATCATGAAGGTGGACTTACCTCGTTCCCACAGCTCAAGGATGTCCATGCAGGTTCCATGCCCATTCACGTGATGGACGAACCAGCGATTGCCTATGCAAACAACAAAGACAAATTGGACACTACCAACTAAGACATGGGCGTATGTTTTATGCATACATAAAGACACCTGTCACAGTGCAAATACTGGTCCCGGGTCATCCAGAAGTTCCGGTATTTCGCGTCCTCCTTCCCATAATGCAAAAATGGATTATGGATGGCAGCCTCCGCCGATTCAGGAGACAGAGTGGCAACGGGGATAGCTTCCAGTTCCTCAGCAGTCAAGTGTAGGGACGGCAGATTGGTGGCTGGGAGAGTTGAGACATGAATCTGCGCGGGGATAGATTCAGCCAAGTTCCTGATCACCACGGACACCAACATCTTCAGGAGAGCAGCCATTTCGTTAAGTTGGGATGAAGTAATTCGACACCTTCTAAATGAAAAATGATACTACACTTCCTTCGCCGTTTTTGTTCCTTAAATATGGATTTGCCTCGGTCGTCAGCAATCTGGATCATCATTTATTCCATATTCCCAGTGTGGTTTGAAACGTTTTCATTATTTAGCATTTTTGGGCAATTGGATTTAATTTATTTAATTTATTAATTTTAATAGAATGAATGAATGGAGGGTATACAATGGCATGATGGGATATGAGATGATATTATGTCATGTCATAAGCAAATGTCAAGTTTGATGTCAATGTCAAAGTCGAGTGCAAGGTACAGAATGAAGGATAAGTGTATGCAAGGGAAAAGCTAAAAAGGCCAAGCAAAGCAATTTTACACATAAGCTCAATAGAATGAACTTACCTTTGCATTTAATTTCTTGTGCAATACATACTTAATGCCAAAAGTGGGGTTGATGTTTGTATCTACTCAACATTGCCGCTTGTACAAATACACAAAAACTATCACCACACACCATTTCTCTGTATTTGGCACGCACGCCTTAGGGTATTTTTATCTCGTTGCTCCTTTCAACGAAAAGCCAAATGCATATCAAGCCAAAACGGAATCACTCAATTCTCACCGGACAAGAGGCAGCAGCAAAAATACTGTGTCAGCAAGGAATTGTCAAGAAAAAGATCAGATTGTCCAGCATTGGGTATTCATCAATCATATTAAGTTGCGAATGCGCCATTAAGCTGAATGATTCTGAGAGAAGCAATCGAGTTAAATATAACCTTTGGCATATGTGCCAAGAAAGGAAGATAAGATTCAAGAGAATTGCAAGTAAAGGATTATTTCGATAGAAGCTTCAGATCAGAATAAACTTATACTACCCCTTACGGGTGCACATCACTTATTTTCATATATTCATTAAGATAGCTTAGGTTGTCTCAAATTGGTGACTCGATACGATGCCGCTAAGAACACCTAAACAGATGCAAGGTCAGGTTGTAAAGGATATATTTCCTTATCTTTCCTTATCTCTCTCTGCTTAACGAATATTCAGTATACGACCAGTAACCAGTATAAGAGAAGGGACCCTGCCAAGGGTCTGGTGAGGCATGCGAATGAGTGAACAGACTCGAGAATGACGATAGCACTTGTATTGCCATCGAGAGTTAGTGAGTGAGTGCATGCCTAACCTAGCTACAGCTAACTAACCGAACCAACTGCGTAGTGACGATGACGATGGCAGGCTGCGATGAGAAGGCAGTGACTTCTCACATCGCCCCCCTCTGCTTGTTGTTGCGAGCTCCGACTTGCAACGATATTGACTGCAGCTGACTCACAATTGGATTGTCTCTGTGGTGGATTCATTGTTGCCGTCGTCGCACAGTTTATTAATTTCATAATTGCTATTCTTGTATTGTGGTTAGTGGTTACGTGTCACATTAATGGTAAGCTATTGTACTTATTTCATAAGTGTTGAAGTGGCTTAATTATAAAACAGTGATATTATTATCAACTCTTAGGTGACTGCATCATCATTTTTGCCTTACAAGAAGGCCACTTATACTTCATTTTATTAACTTCATCCTTAAGAAATTGGCAATGTATGGACAATGTCTGTCTGGTAAAACAGACAACCTCGAGAGCAATCTCTCTCCTCTTGTCCCTTCCTTATCATCATCATTGCATACTCCCTTATAATTCCATATCATTGGTACCCACGGCGGGACGGCGGCGGGCATACATGAAAAATTTGCTTATTATTCTCTCGGGTTTTACTAAATGTCATGTCCTTGATCTCCCAGCAGAAATCTTCATCAGATCTGTTGTTTCCATATGAAGGAATGATACTCCTCCACCGCATCCCAATTTGGCAATCGAGGTGGTGCGTTTCTTCCAGAATCCCTGAAAAGAAAAGACACATATTATACGTTGTCTCATCTTACCCACCATCGACTTACATTATAGTTGAGTTCCTCGACAGAAGGATGAGGACAGAATAAGGCAAACCCTCTTTCGCAATCTGAAATTTACAACAACAAAATTATTCCCCCGTCCTCTTCATCATCATCGCCAAACAATCAATTTACCTCTTTCCCATAGTTCCAAGATGTCCATACAGGCTCCGTGTCCATGAACGGTATCAATTAGCCATGAATTCCCTAAAAAGAGACATTAATTTAAAGATACTAGCGTTATATCATTTAATTTAATGCCTTGGTCTTACCTGTATTTTTGAGACATCTGGAACATTGCCAGTATTGCTCCTTGGACATCCAGAAGTTAGGGTACTTGCTATGCTCTTTTCCGTAATGAAAATACGCAAGGTATGTAGAAGAAAACGAGACCAAGAATAGACCACTGAAGTACATACCCTCTTGCTCGCCCCTGTTAAAGTCCATTAGGCCCTCCAGTAAGCCAGTCATGGAAGCCTCACCAGAATAGATGCCACGATAGTCATTTAGCTGGTGTTGAGCAACACTTGGGCGGTTCGTAACTCATCAAGAACGTTATTCGACACTTCAAGATTTTGTGCTGCAACATTTTGGGCGGTTCGTAAGTTAGTAATGACATTATTCGCCGCTTCAAGATTTTGTTCTGCCTCAGAGCCTCGCGTGTTGGCATAAAAGGCACGCATGTCCTGTTGAACGGCTAGTAAAAATGAGTCAGTCAGTCAGGAATAGATTAGGTCAAAATACCAATACCAGTTCGAGTGTTTCCAGGAGGTTGGTTAGCAGCCACGCGTGCAAGAAGACCGTCACGCTCGGCAGCAGCAAGACCACCCTCCGTGTACCCTGAGGTTCCAGCTAGAAAGGAAATTATTAAATGTTTAGTAAAATAGAAGGAAGTCAGGAAAACATACGAGTGTTAGCAGGATTTGACAAAATACTGGCCACTAACATTTCAGAAATTCAGAAAGTCAGGAGTGAGCAGGTAGTGTAAGAATTGAGACGGTACCTTTGTCGGTAAGATCAAGTGATCGACGGCAGGATTGACACAGTGGCCCTTTCGGTAAAGTGACAGACGTTCAGACATTCAAAGATTTCAGTTTCAGACGTTCAAATCGCCAGTTAATGTAACAATCCGAACAATTCTGTTGATTTGCTTTCCGAAGTCATATAGTGAAAGCTAGGACAAAGTTGCTGCTACTTCGCATCACGTTACTTGGGGATAAATTTCTTCGTGGAACCGTCATAGTAAGCGTATACAAAATGCTGGTTTTACTTCAAATTTCGTTGGGTAGTACAGGCATAGCCCCGTTTGTATAGCCTCTTCATGTAGAGACAAAACGATACTCCCTTTGAACACAGTTTCAAAAGCTTCAAAAAAGTTGCCGCTTGGCAACCATTCGATACAAGGTGGTATTACCCGTGTTCTAAATTTCCAGATTTGCAGAAAAGGCTAGAGGTAGATGCGCATTAAAAGGTATGATCTGAGTGGGTACTGCGGTTAATTGTGGCTATTATGTGAAGGATGGTCCCCAAAAGCATGTTTTTGTCAAGCAAATTGTAATTTAAATGTATAATTAAGTTACATTGCTGTCGTTTGAATTTCAATAAACCTTAAATATGACAAAGCGTGTTAATCATGTATGTAAAGATGTACCAACAGTCAGTTCAGATCTGTCATTCAAAATTGTCGACTCTATCGCACTGTTTTAATGAAAACCCCATATGACCTATACCTTCCTACGCTGAACCGTCAAATGTGAGGTACATGTATGTAGTAAATTCAAAATTGACGAGTGTTTATCTTGTCTCATTCACAAAACGAAATAGTTTTATAATACACCATTGTATTTATTTCATTCCATCGGTTCATAAAAGCACCGAGGATACCTCCCATACTTAGAACTCCAGCGGAAGAGGAAGGTCTTCTTAACCCCACGGCACAGCAAGAAGGACGGGGATTTGGAGTACACATTAAATTTTGCACCGGACTTCAAATCCTGATGGTTAAATGTAGAAGTGGTGGACGGCCACCACCGTCACCTAATGGATGGTCCGGACGTCCTGTGGACGTATTGTGGTGCTATGAAAATTGTTATCGGCACCAAGTAATGCTGCGGTGAAACCCATGACAATTATTGCACTCCCGATAATCCATGCCTGCCTAAGCCCCCTTCTCCGTCACCACCCCCTGTTCCTCCTTATCCGCCACCTCCGCTTCCAACCCCAACCTCCTCACCCTCCACCTACCAGGACTAGGAGACCACGAACAAGAGACATACAACGACAAAGAAACGTAAATGTAAAGCCAAGAAACCAAGAACCAAATCCCCAAAAACATATCTCCAAAAACCAAAACTCCAAAATCTAAAACTAAACCAGTAATACAATAATCCTTTATGTAAAAGAAGAATGAAGCTATCTCCAGAAAGAATGGAGTTGGTTCCCAACTCTATTCTTCAAAACTGAACGACTGCGTTACAATCTAAAAGTACGAAGAAGGTGAAATGTTTCCCTTGCGTGTGAGACACTGTGACGTTTTTTGCAATTGTTTGAGGTGTCTTTCCCTTCATTAAATCAGTGGAATTCTCACTGTTTGAAGGAGAGCAGTAAAATGCATGTCTGAGAGAAGCAATATGTTGGCAGAAGGAACGGACGGATCGTCAGTCAAATGTTCAGCTGGAACTATTGAAGTAAACGCATAAGCTATTGGAGATAGCTAATAACTGAATTCCTACTTTGTCTGTTTTGCTTTTTCTTAAACTTAAGAAGACTCCCTTTTTCATTAAGGGATTTTAACGTAAATAATTTGTACAAATACAAAAAAGAACATGTAACTCAACAACATGGGCCAAGGAATTTGCAATTTACTTAAGAGAGCCCACAGAAAAATCAACGTCCAAAGGGAAATAGAGATAGAATGCTTGGAAGTTGTTCTGAGACAGTTTAATCCTCTTCGTCACTTTCATCCTCATCATACCCCCCACCACGCTTGGTTGTTTCCAGGCTGCCCTTGGCTTTTGTAGATTTGCATCTCCCTCTCGCAGCGATGAGCCCTGTCTTTTTCAGAGAGGGTTTGATACCTCTCCTTCACTTGAGGGGATGCGCTGACCCCGACATCCGTCCAAGGACTTTGGCCATCTCACCGATTCCGTACTCTGGATACATGGCATTCACCTAAGGAATGAGAATAAATGAAATAAAAGTTGGTTAGTCAGCTCACTTACAATGGAAGCTTTGGAAGTGACAAAATGAAAAGATGTTTTAAAAGGTCCCATTGTAAAAAGACCAAAATGACTTCAACTTTTAAAAAATGGACTCACATTTTACCTCTCATCACTACAAAAGCAGAAGAATGCAGACAGAGATCTCTTGGTGCTTTTGGATCCTTCCTCTTCATCCCACTCCCACGCCCCTTCATCAGCCCTGGGAACTGCTTCTTCTGAGCCCCAAACCTCGTCTTGTCCCGATCCGCCATGAGTTTGTAAGGGTACTTCCCTTCATCAGACAGATTGTTCCATCGTCCTACACAGGCCCTGGAGAAGGCGGCAAAGACCTAAAATAAAAAGAGGTCATTAAGAAATGAGTCAAATTAAATCAAATTAATTAAATTAAAAGTGTCTTTTTTTAGTACCACAGAGCCTCCAGGATTGAGTCGCTTTTCCTCCTCCCTCGCAGTTTGAATGAAGAAGGCATACGCCGTCATACGGCCCCTGGGTTTGGAGTCATCCTTTGCAATACCCATGATGATGTTGGTGATGAGGAGGAGGATTTAAAATCAGAGAAATTTAAAAACATCTTTCTAGAAACTTCCAAAAAACAAGGATAGTTTAATTTAAATACATCGAAAAATAGCTTTAAAAACAGAAAAGGTGTCATTCTAAATCACTTGACCATTACTGACTGAAAACCTTGGCAATTATTACTTAACTTAGCAAACCTCAAGTTTATTTTCTACTTTTTGTACTAAAAAATTACCAAGATGTGTTTTCTGCAGCAGCAAAAAGGAAGAAAGAAAGAAACATGTGTTTAAGTTGGCCCGGTTGGGGCGATGTGGTTGTGTGTGGGATGGGGATGATGATGATGATACCTCCTCCGGAAGCGTAGAGTGCACATCTGCATGTATGAGATATATGAAAAAGGGGCCACGTTTTTCACTGTTTGTTGACTGTGTTGACCATAATGATCAACATTTGAGATATCTGACCCTGTCATAAATGCGTACCTTCGTACCCCTGTGAAGGGGACTTGAAAATTTTCAGTATGCGAGACGCAGGAACGTGTCAAAAGATACGGACAGAACGTCAGTCAAATGAACAGCTGCAACCATTGAAGTAAACGCATAAGCTATTGGAGATAGCTAATGAGAAAACCTGTATACCACAGAAAGGTGGAGGAAGGAAATCCATTCGGTAGTCTTAGAATTATTTAGTTACCTTCGTCATTTATCTGATATTTATGTATTGGACATATTTATAGTGAACATAGTTATTTTACTGTAAGAAATCAATATACCTGACTAACGGGAATGTTTCGACTCTGTGACAATGATACTTCTCCATCCGACGCTGTAAAGAGCTTCCGAAAGTGCTTGAAAAACGTTAAATCTTTTAGACACCTGTCCACTCACTCACTGACAAAACATAATTTCCCAAATTCTCATAATGAATTGTCGTAATGCGCTCAACAACGTGTGGAGAGGCTTCATTTGGTTCCATCATGATATAGTCATCACCATACATAATTTGCAATTGTTTCATGACAACTATGTTCATGGCTTGGCGTTATTTGTTTATGGGCAATGTGAGATATGACAATAAAATAGTTATTGTCCCACAAGTATTAAGACCTATGGAAATTCATAATAATAATATGGCTAATATTTTATTCAGCGCATGCCAGGAACCAAATATGTTTGGACGTACGCACTTTAAAAAAGCTAACGGGTGAGAAGAATGAAGAATCCAGAATCCAGCGGGAAACAATTGAAAAATGTAAGCGTGAACACAACGCGGAAGTGTGTTAATGAGTTTAGCCCAGTTTAAGCCCAGTTTAAGAAAGAACAAATGAAGACTTAGTTATTCAATCCGTATCCCACTGTTCGAATTAAACGTCAAATGTGTTATACAAGTAGATATGCAGTGAATTTAAAATTGATAAATGGTGTAGCTTTTCTCATTCACGAAATATCCAAACGTAGTTTTGTAGTACAACATTGTATTTATCACATTCCATTGATTCATAAAAGCACCGAGGATAGCTACCATACGTAGATGTTTTCGATTGTATAAAATGCGGAACCATTTTCAATTGATAATTGTGAATGACTTATGTATTGTCCATTAGAATCTAATGACTGTCAAATTGCTTTCTTATCCAAAGAAGTCCCAAAGCTTTGAAAATTTCGAAGCAAAAAACAGGATTGTAACAACAAACAAACATCAAGGCAAATGAAGGCACAGCTTCACCCACGTGCCAATTGAGATATGGGACTACCTGGGCAGCATGGTTTTGTGGTCCTACTCCCACACTCACATATTCTAGGGACCACTGATTCCCAAGGCGAGACGTCATCTCTTGTTCCTGGGGTTGTTAACCCACCAACGTCAGATGTCTTGCCTCCGCCAGAAGTCTTGCCTCCCCCAGCTGATTCCAAACAAAACCATTCGGACAAGGGTCTGAATTTGAAGGGTGAGGAACCTCTACCTGCTACAGCAGCATCTTTGGGAAGGGCAATTGACATTGGCGATAGCAGCACCAATGAGACATTGACCCGTGTCGTTGAACCACCAATAGATGAGGAAGGTCCTCCTAACGCCACCGCACAGCAGCAAGGACGGACATTTGGAGTACGCGTTAAGTTTTGCACCGCAATTCAAATCCTGCAGAAGAGATGTTTCAATGACGGTGGTGGTCGTCCACCGCCACCACCTGAAAGAGAAATATGGTGCTATGATTTTTGCATGTGGTTCAAAGTAAAAGAAGAACATTGTCATGGTGAGCACCATGACACCCAGGGCACTCCGCGTAATCCATGCCCTCCTCCCAAACCACCCCTCATCCTCCTCCTCCACCCCCACCTACAACCACCACGACCAGAAGGACAACGAGACGTACAACGACAAAGAAACGTAAAACCACAAAGAAGCCAAAAACCACCAAATCTCCAAAGACCAAATCCCCTAAAACCAAATTCCCTAAAACCAAATCTCCAAAAACCAAATCTCCCAAAACCAAATCTCCCAAAACCAAATCTCCCAAAACCAAATCTCCCAAAACCAAATCTCCCAAAACCAAATCCCCCAAAACTAAATCTCCCAAAACCAAATGTCCTAAAACCAAATCTCCTAAAACCAAATGTCCTAAAACCAAGAAATCCAAGACAACAATTGAACCTGATAATGAATAAGACCAGAATGTAATGAGAAAACTTGTAACCCACAAAAAGGTATAGAGGAAGGAAATCCATTCGGTAGTCTAAGACTTATTTACTTACCTTCCGTTATTTATCTGATATTTATTTATTCTATTGTAACAAATCAAGATGCGTGGCTTACCGGGATATAATATGTCTTAATTAACTATTATTAGCAAAAAGGAATAAAATAAATTTGTAACATTATAGCTAGTTAATGTCATTTGAACCCATTTGTTTCATGACTTAGCTTTCATGGTTTGACTTGCCTGTAGGGGCAATGAAGATATGATTATGAAATAGTAGAAGCATTAAGCGCTATGGAAACTAATTACTATGCTGTTCCGAGAATTGTATAGCTTTTTCTTACACCCTCCACACAAAGGAAACCAATATACTTTTAATGATTTAAAGTGCATTAAACTAAATTAATGGAGAGTAGAGTTGTTAGACCTAATGCATAACACTCTTCAGTAACGAAATGACAGTGACACAATGAACAAGTTTTGTTCCTGAAAAAGTAATACTACTGTGCAGTGAAAGTCCTGAGTTGTTACTGTCATCTTCCCTGTCACCAGAGCGCCTACTCCTTCCCCCGAGGATACAAAAGTCCCCCTTGTTGCACACACAGTACACCCTCTTGCCTTCCGAACGCGGACTTTCATTCCCATACTCTGTACATGCATTCATCCCAAGTCCAGGCTTAGCCCTTTTAACGTAACAATCCAGCATTTCCTGGTCAATCGTTGTGTTCTTCGCGTCTCGGAAGATGATGCCGTGGATGCATCCTAAAGGATTAAAAAAATGTGACCATGTGTAAAATTGGGCAGGTCTACAAATGTAAAATACCTTCAGCTTCGGAGGAACAATCCGTTGAATATTGGGACCGTCTCTGTTCCACATCCGTGGTATTGAAAACCCTCCCACAACTGTCGAGAGATCCACATTTGTAGCATTTCCATCCTTTTGGGGATATTGAATTTCTCAGATTACCCTCAGAAATGCCACAAAAATGAGTCTTACCAACAGCCAGAAGCACTTTGCAACAAAGCAAGAGTGCAATGAGAAGACCTCGATTTGCATCCATCCTGGAGAAAGTGTAGACCAACTTTCACCGTGAGAACTTGGATTAATTGTGCTCACTCAAGTTGCAGGAGCGGACTTCCAACTGGACAGAATGAACCCAGCAACCTACTTAAATTACTTCCTTCTCTCCTTCCAATCAATGACACACT
>JAQGCL010000236.1:0-18056 GCA_034699605.1 Isotomiella paraminor | reverse complement strand
CGGTCTTTTCTGAACTGAACGTGATAGATATCTCTATTTTTTCTAAGTTGGGCTAATTTAGATGTGTACCACGGAGACAGTTTTCCTTTAACAATTCTACGTTTTAACGGAGCGAACTTATCAACAACATTCATACAATGAGAATTAAATCTAGCAAATTCAGTCTCAACATAGCTGTCATCAACATTAGTACCATCACTGACGTTGAATTCGAACTTATCTAAAGCTTCAGTAACTTCCTCGCAATCAAGGTTACTTAATTTTCTATATTGACACACTTGTGGTGTGAATTTCACTCTATTAGTCTTACGAGTAATCATTATGTCATGGTCACTACCTGCACATGTCGTATGGTTAGCAAAGCTGACATTACAAATCCGACTTACATATATATGATCAAGTAGTGACCCACAGTTGTGAGTTGAACCTGCCATGACCTGTTTTACATTAAATTCCCTACAGGCAAGCTTAATTTCGTATGACTCGTTACTTCTCTCAAGTAGGTTAAGATTAAAATCTCCGAGAATAAATTATTCAAGGTTAGTTGACAATAATAGAGAGTTCAAAGTTCTAAAGTACTCAACAACTTTCTTCTTTGGCGTCTTAGGGTGGCTATACAAACTACAAACTATTATTGGCCGACAGCCCTTTATCAATAGTTTGACTGCCTGACATTCTGAGTCTTCGTATATCTCTGGGACACAAATAGGAATGTAGTGTAAACGTAAAGCTTCACTACGACTGTAAACGAGCTGAACTAATTGATGTTTTGCCAGGGTGATGGTAGTAATGTGTTTGGTTTAGTATCTGCATTCAAATAGCCAGCAAACAAATTGATATTAAAGGAAGAGGCAGTTGTCATCTCCAGACTTGTACAAAGCGACACGTCAAATTAAAAAAATATACAGTATTTCGAAACGATAGAATTAAAGTTACGCATTACTTAGTTAAGTTAAAACATGATTGACAGTCTTGATCGTCCCAGAACATTAGGTTAGATTGGGCTGAAAATGTCGGGATAAAACATATCAAATAACATCTGAAGTGCTGGGAATAGGTTAGCCTATCTATCAATCTCCGAAGAGACCAGAACTACAAACGTATAGTCTGACATAACATCTTTCATATTTCGCAAACCCAAACCGAAGGTAATTATTAAACGAGAACACAATTAAATTTAATTACATAAATGTACCCATTCCACTCAACCCCATACCCAAGGCGCTTAACCCCAAACCACAATACAGATCGTACTAATAAATCATAATATCAACAAGAATCTAGCTCCCACGCTGATTACAGAATGACAGAATGGAAGTTGTATCTAGGCAGTCTTTGTTTAAAAAAAGAACTACGTACTCTTTTGCCTTAACCAGATCAACCCGGTTTATAGCAATTAAAAATCTTTTGTCAATATCCTCGTGTGACCCGAAGGATTGCTGGACCCAAGCTTGGTGAAACAATGTACTGAAACAATGTACTGTAACTACAACATAGTTTAGGAAGCAATAATGATCGTGGGAAGTTGAATGGGTTCCCACGATTGGCGATAACAGGATTGGTTGTTGGTGTTTTGTTTCCATTTGAATTGGAAGCGTTTTTCCTATTCCTTCAGATTAGACCCAATTAACATAAGATATTAATATCCAAAGTTCCAGATTAATTACAGACGTATAATGGTTTTTCTTGGATTCCCAAGTTTCCATTAAGTTGACCTTTATTCGTTTAGCTACCTAAAACCGATTACAACAAAAGAAGTTACATGGGAAAATTACCTATCGTAAATGATAACAAATCGTAGCGTCGTCGTTGGGTAACTAGGGTATATAAAAGCTCTTGTCACCCTGGAAAAGTAGGCAGTCGAATTATAAAGCTAACTTCGAAAGAAGGATGTCGAAATACAGGATATGCATCATCGGTGCCGGACTGTCCGGGATTGCCGCCGGAGTTCAACTCGGGAGAAAGTTGGGTATTTCGGATGGATTTGTCATCTATGACGAGCAGGAGGATGTGGGAGGCGTGTGGAAGGCCAACATGTATCCTGGCTGCTCTACGGAAGTTCAGAGTCCCTTATATTCCTACTCTTTCGCCCCAAATCCAAGTTAGAAATTATCCAATGTTTCGAATACATCACATTTCTATAACTTGCAATGTTTGATATGCTACAGTCTAGGACGGGATGTATGCTACCCAGGATGAAATGCAAGCTTACGTAAAGAAGGTGGCTTCGGATTACGGTTTGTACAAATCCTTGCGTTTCAGGCATAGAGTGACGAACCTCAGTTGGGACGAAGGCCTGCATGCATGGCGGATTTCCGTCCTGAATGTTGCCTCTGGAGTAGAAATACATGAGGTGTTTGATATTGTAATTAATTGCCTGGGCGCTCTTCGATTTCCCAACGTTCCCCCCGAGTTTGAAAATTTCGCGGGTCGTTGCATGCACTCTGCCCAATGGAACGATTCCGTGGACTTGGAAGGGAAGACGGTCGCCGTCGTAGGCTCTGGGTCGAGCGGGGCACAGATCGTTCCCGCCATCGTGAATCGAGTGAAACAGCTGATTGTGTACCAAAGGTGAGACAACGCTGATAATGAACCGACGATTAGAAATCATAAAAGTATGGCGTGTTAGCTTGTTTGATTTGCCTTTTCACTATTAGTACAAAGTCACATTCTCACTAGAAATCCACCATGGGTCCTGCGGAAAGGGCATTTCAAGTATCCCGCAGCCTTCAAAGCGTTCATCCGGCACATCCCAGGCGGCTTAAGGATTGCTCGAGCGTACCTATACCTCGCCACGGAAGCCGTTCACCCTGCCGTTTCTATCAAGTTCGTACGATTCATGTGTTTGGAGATGCTTTGCCGGGCATATTTATGGCTTGCCACGATAGGGGACACTGACATTGCAGAGAAACTCAAGCCCAACGACGAGTTTGGTTGCAGGCCTCCAATTTTTTCCGACAACTACTACTCCGTACTTCGTAAACCCAATGTGGAGGTGGTCCGGACTCCTATCCGGGATGTCAATAAGGGTTCCATCACTACGGACGATGGGGTGGAGAGGAAGATCGATGTTCTCAACCTTGCAACGGGGTTCAAGGTCCAGAACTACTTTGCTCCGCTGAACATACGGGTCAAGGGAGGGGAGGATTTGTTGCCCCTTTGGAAGGAAAAAGGACCCTCTCTCTACATGGGAGTAGCCACGTCCAAGGCTCCAAACATGTTCTGGGTGGCGGGGCCAAATTCGGTGAGTAAATGCGTGACAATCCTCTTTTTTTCTCTAAAAAGCAAGGTTCTTTTCTTCCAAAGTACGCAGGCTTAGGTTTCGCTCTATACGGGGTGGAGCTTCATTTCAAGTGCATTCTAAGAATCATAGAGAAGATGAGGGAACGACAGGCCACCATTGTCACTGTCAAGGAGAGCGTTGAGAAGACCTACATGACTAAGATGCTGAAGGCCCTGAGTTCAACGGTTTGGGTGACCGAGAGTTGCAACTCTTTTCTTGTTGACGAAAGGGGTGTCGTCACGACCTTCAGTCCCTACTCAAACCTCTCCCGCTGTGTACAGATGAGGAGGGTGAAGAAGGAAGACTTCAATTTCAGCGGAGGTGATATTGTTGGAACAAAGTTGTGACCAAGGATTTAAACAATTTCTTGAGAGTTTATGAGATATTAAGAAACAAATCGCGCGGTATAAATAAATGCAACCGTTTCTTCGTTTCAATTGTTGACAAGCATTGGAAGATGATTTGTGCGGATATATGAAGCAGAATGTCCCACTTATTTATTTTCTTCCGCTCTATACGAGGCTTTTGAATTTATTAGAGATGTTACGCTGGCCAATGTAATGCTACCTAATATTTCCAACGCGGTTCCCACGGTATCCGTTAAACGTGTCACTTACACCCTTACCTTTGATTGTAATATATTGGAGATTAAGTGCTGCTCAGAAAGGGTGGAACGGCATCCGAAATCCCTACCCATTTTTGTATCCAATCACACTTCCCAGGTACCCACCGTTTTTTCTTATAGTTAACAGAGATAAAGAGATGAGCCGAGGAGATGGTTTTTGATGTAAAAGAACGGTTACACAATGGAATACGGTATTGTCGCAGCTAATAACTACTCGACTAAGTTTATATGTGTTTATGGTTACATGTGGAATTGGTCCTTGGTAATTAATAATGCAAGGGCCACTCCGGCAAATGCGTCTGATACGGCAAACAAACACAGGGTATTACTACCTCGATGGACCTATCCACAATAGTTGACTTTGTTTCGGATTATAATGTCTCAATTCGAAATCAAATGGCGTGACGACTGTCAACCAGAGTTTTTTGCGCAGCTCAAGTGGCACTATGCAGTATTAAAATACCATCCATACAGGGGACTTGTGGTAAACTGTAATATTGAAGATTAAAACAGAGCGTTGACCACACTTTGTGAATAGATCTTTTACCTTTAACTAAAAGCTCTTGTAAACAACATACGCTACTAAAATATTAAGGCTTTTGCAGAAACCACTTACCACTGATTGTTTACTACATAGTCAGTCCGGTACCAATGACCTCAGAGCTTATAGAGTGTTAAAACACATCTCTCGTGCAAGGAGTTGACCACAGCTCCAGTTCTTGACTTGGCATTTCCAAACTTTTATTCATCCCTCGACGAGATGCGGTTTGTGAAGAACGAGGTAGTGTTGACTACCATTGCTTTCCTGTTTTGTGTATGTGCGTCGCAGGAGATGAGACAATGGGGAACATCAGAACATCCCCTTCCTCATCGACTGCTGGACGACAATAATCATGGCTACACGACGTGTTTTCAAACACTGTTGCTTGGAACTTGGACGGCAGAATTTGAAGGGTCCACCCAACCCACGATGGTTCGAAGAGAGAATGAGACGGATAAACTGGCGGAGTATGGATTAAACGTGTCCACAATGTTTATGAAAGGCTGGAGGTGTGAAATGCTGGTTGCAACGGCGTGTGAGGTAAACCGGACAGGGGTGTCCCAGTTTATGGGAATGGTCGTTGCAGCGAATTCGGGAAGCTTCATTACGAAGGGTAACCAAGTCCTAAAAGAGCTCCACCCGAAAGTTCGTCGCGAACGGATGACCGTCATTTTGGTCCCGTGTTTAAGAATGAGTCAATCTTCTCAGTGGAATCTAATCCAGCATGACGGGAAACAAATGGCGTGTGCAAAGGAAACATTATCGTTTAGACCATTTAGCTTTTCCTCCGGATTTCCACAAATATCCGTCCTTCTTTTGCCCAACCACTCATTTTTGGCAATGGAAAAAAAGGTCAATGGTTTCCCATTTCTTTTGGTACAGACACCGGATTACGCATGTTCTGCCCCCTTCACGTTGCCAAAGAGAGGTGCACGTCAGCCCACGTATCCCATTGCCGTCGTCAGCCTTAGCTCCGAAGTATCTCTGACGATACCTGGCATCCTGTCGACACATCCCGTTGCCATTGAGGTTCTGTGGTGTTCCACGGTATACGAAATGACCGCCGATACAATGTTGTTTGACGCGAGCTTGATGTACTTTCAATGGCTGCAGATTTGGCTAGAACGTACCTTATCAGAGGCAAACACCTCATATACATCCTGCGACGCTACTGACGTTGGTGACGAAGAAGTACCGTATTGGCCCCATATTATTCCTATGGCCCCAAGTATGACATTGCTACGTGAACCTCATGTAATGTTTGACATCGTGGGATGGAGATACATATCGTGCTACAAAACGAAGAGTATGTTTAAATACGAAATGTACCACAGTCCCTTCCAACGAGATTTGTGGATTGCAATTGCGCTCTCCATGGCATTTCTCGCGGGATGCTACTTTCTATGGGGGAGATGGGTCTCGAAATTGGACACTGTGGATGTCGGTCAAATCGTTCTTGTGTTGCTCAGCTCGCTTGTCGAAGACTGTGTGTCTCCTGTTTCTGCAGTATGCAAAACTACAGCCTTCCGGATGACATTCGGCACTTGGTTTCTATTTTCATCGGTTCTCAGCACAATGTACATTGGAATCATGATCGAGTTCCTCAACGTCCCTCCTCCACCAACGCTACTAGACCGATGGAAGACTCTGCCATGTTTGTACCAGGATGTGCCCAACGTTACCGAATTATCAACTTGGGAGGAGAGGTATCGAGCTGTCGAAGAAACTAATACAATCGACGATATAATGAAGTCTCTAAACGATCGGATGTTAGCCAATAATGTCGCAGATTGCGCCGAGGTACATGATGCCCCACTCACTAAAACGGCGAACAAAGGTTGCCGCTTTACAAACGACCATAATGGATTTTTAGAGTATGTTCGATCGCGATTAAAGGACCATGTGCACTTTTCCCGGAAAGTTGTGTCGAAGGAGTCATCATCGCTTATTTTCGGTTTGACAGGGCTGCTGCTTGGCGCGCTGCCTTTTCCTGGTTATCGATTATATTCTTACAAACGAGGACGAATAAACCTGACGGCTGAGGTTTTCAAAGCTAAAGAAGAGGCGGCGCTAGCCGAGCAGGATGTTGCCCAGTGCAAGCAGTCAGTGTATGTTTACGTTGTGACCTCTGGAGGGAATATTCACCTGCCATTGGAGTATTTTAGAAATAAGTATCCTCACATCTCTTGGTACAGGAACCGTGACACCCAACCACTATTTGCTGAACCACTTTACGCGGCGTTCAATGGTCCCCCTACCTCATCCCTACCTCTTATATTCAAGTGGATGTTCAGCGTTGGATTGTTTACGAAGGACACTGAGGAGATGAAAGTAGACGTATTGAAACAGGCGTTGAATGCATCTGAAAAATTGACCTCTGGATTCAGCAAAACATTTGAACCACAAAGCATATCCCTTCAAAACTCGAGCGTAATCACCGTGATAATTATTTCGTTTGTTGCGTTTGGACCATCATGTTTGGTCTTTTCGGGGGAACTGCTTGGTTCTTCCGAGGTGCGGGAAGCGTTGACTGAGAAACTGGCAGTGACCTGGCACAAACAACTGGAATTTCGGAATCAGCATATCAGGAGGGATAGACCGTTATGAACGATGAAAGAACACATCAATATTTCTCTTCCATAGGGAGAGAAATATTTAGGTATTATATAAGTATAGAGAAATATTAGGCATGTAGAAATAATAGGTAGAAATATAATGTAGAGATATTACAAATATTTAGGCATGTATAGCCCCACCTACTATCTGCTTCCACGTTTGGTTTCTAGGGACAGAGAGCCGATGAAGCTTATAACAGCTATGTTGCCCGTGTGGAAGGAACAACGACCATCCCTCTACATGGGAGTAGCCACCACCAGGCTCCAGACATGTTCTGAGTGGCGGGATCAAGTGGCGGGTGGCGGCATCCTGGACGATAGGGGTATCGTCACGACCTTCACTCCCTACGACTACCTCTTCCGCTGGGCACAGATGAGGACGATGAGGGAGGGGGATTTTAACCAGGGCCAAAGTAATGTTACCTAGTATCTCCCACGGTATCCGTTAAACGTGACACTTACAGTTAGTCACATGGCATGAGTTGAGCATCGTTCTGTTCTACTACCGTCATATATAAGTATAAAAAAATATGTTGGCAAAAACAACTTCTT
Organism: Isotomiella paraminor; assembly: GCA_034699605.1. Classification (NCBI taxonomy): domain Eukaryota; kingdom Metazoa; phylum Arthropoda; class Collembola; order Entomobryomorpha; family Isotomidae; genus Isotomiella; species Isotomiella paraminor. The sequence goes on along the minus strand of JAQGCL010000236.1, from coordinate 10,440 downwards.
CAGACTGGATTGAAAATTGCGAATACGCCATGCTCGCAAACAACAAATAATGACCGCAATGCGAAATTGAATACACTAGTAACGTTTGATTGTAAAACAGATTGAAGGTTAAGCGAGACTCACTCTTTAATAACATTAATGATCCCATGACTCGGTTCTAATGGATATAGACATTGCGAACTGTCTCAACATTGATGCTCAGTGAGCCAAGAAATCTTGGGTTATACACGGGATATTAAATATGGTGGTACAAATGGAAGCAGACAAAATATAAAATATGAGGGTCAAGCAAATCAAATTAACTGCGACTTAACTTCTCAACCATCATTGTTATATATAAATGTTATACATATACACATTTGTTGGACATAAAATCTCTGCCTAACTGGCTTTTGAAGGGGACCTCCGTAATGTATGTTTGAGAGAAGCAGGATCGTGGCAAACCCAACGGACACAGATCGACAGACACGGGATCACCTGGAGCAATTGAAGAAACTCATAAACTATAGGAGATAACTAATGACTTTGAAGCTGCATTCTATATAACAAGATGCGAATAGGACACTAGTAATGCTCCTTTCTACAATGTAACCCCAAACGCCTTGCCAGCCATATCTTCCGCAGATAACAAAAAGCTAATTGTGTAGTCCGCAACAGCGTGGCAGAATGTAAGTCAGAATGTAAGTAACTATCGTTTTCAAAATAGAAAAGTGGGTATCGAAACGTGCATTCGACTTGTATCTTATTCAATGCCTTCACCTCCCTCATTAGTCGTTGCTTTGCCCAACGCCGCCGAGCATATCTTCCCAACTCTTCCTTTATCTGACCGGTGAGGACTCCCACCTTCCCCGCCATTGTGATGAACACGACCGTGACCACAATGGCAAAGAATCCCAAGCACAGGAATCCCACCCTCACGGAGATCGGTCGAATCTTGTGAAGCTTGATTCCAATGACAATACACTCCACGATAACGATGAGAGACATTGCTAGCAGCATGCATATCAGATGACCAAAAGCACCCTTGTATTCATTCCAAAAGATTACGGCTTGGTTGTATTTCAATCTAGCCTGGGTGTGTTCCTTGTCCGTTCGGACATCCTTGGCGAGAGTTCTCAAAGACCCGTAAAGGCTAAACGCGGCAATGCTTACGAACAGTAGAATGGAAATCATCATTGCGAATTCCCTGCAGAGTTCTATAAGTGCAATTAGGTGCCACATCCAAACAAATCCTGCAACTAATTTCCCATGCCCAGGGTAACCAATGCGGATGAGAACGTTAAGAGGTGAAGGGGTTCCTACTGTGGAGGCTCCCACGAAGTCGACAAAGGGGACCAACGCGAACACCAAGGGGAGGATGGCCAGCATGGTGACAGTGGTGTTGCCTCCACCATCCTTCTTTTGACGAATTCCACTCCTTTCTTTCAGTGCAGACCTTGCTGAAATGTTCATTAATTTTAAACGTCTCCAACCGACCCTCACACGTTCCCCTAGGATAAAGCTGAGTGCCTCGACGGACATTGAAAAGACATAGAATAGGAGGACAACCATTGCAACCAGTACCTCAAAGAAAGTTGGTTCTATCCGCCGAGAGAAGGCACCGTAGATGACTCCCATGCTGGGAATGCATAAAAGCATTGGAGCAATCAACATGTGAAGGAAGACCCATGTTCGTAGTTCCCTCAGTTCCTTCACTACAACGATATCCCGTCTCCTTGCGTCATACATCAATGGGTGTTTCCAGAAATAGTTTGTAGTAATGTCCAAGAAATACATGGCTTTCCAATGTAGTGGTGTAAGCTGGATGAGTTCACCTCGTTTTAAATGCATTTCGTCGGTGTGTCGCGCCCCGACGTTGACGTTGGAGATGATTTGAAAGTTTTCTTAAGACAATGTGGGTACCAGGCCAGTAAAAAGACTCACAGGTCCGAGTCGACGATGGGAAGGGAGTCATGCTAACTTGATTTGTACCCAACCTTTCCTTTATTACTTTTTGAAAGCCGTACGGTTATGTACCGGTATATTGGAACATTGCATTATCCAATTGGTAGAATACATTGTATGCCATACTCCAAGTTTTTTATGCATATATTGTCGTAGAAATTCGCTGCAGTGGTAAAGGGACGCGATAAATAATGCAGCAATACGTAAGGCTTATGAAAGGAGAGATTGTCTTATTGTCCTTTTGCGGGTTCAAACATGAAGATGAAAAGAAGTACTGAAACTTAATTTTACATGATTTTGTTTGATCGGTTTGTGTTTTGCCAAAAAAAGTGATGTCTTTCTTCTGCCATTAATTTTAGTTTCTCCTCCCTGTGGAGTTGGAGCAGGCAATGTTATAATTTATGCATAATTGGATAACATACCAATTTTTATTACGTTGCTTAACGTCTGACAAGGACCATGTAGTATTAAACCCAGTCAAAAGGACTGCATGGGAGACTACATAAGGGTAGCCACGTTGCAGCGGGACGACGTCGCCGTTGGTACCAAATTGTGAAACGAATGTAACTTAATTCAAAAAAGGTGTAAATTAATAAAGGCGAAGAATGACGAAGAATTAACAAGAAATCGGTTACCACAGACCATCGACAATCTTTGATTTTATTTACTAATTTAAATATGCGTGATTAGAAGTTTTTTCTAGAAATGTCCTCGTCAAAAAAGTCAAAGTCATCGTCCCTCACCCGCCTCATCTGGAGCCAGCGGGAGACGAAGGAATACGGATTGAAGGCCGTGACGACGCCCCGATCGTCAAGGAAAAACGAGTTTCCCCGGCAGTCCGCCGAAGCCCAAACCGTGCGACTCAAAGCTCGCAACATTCTAGCCATGTAGGCTTTCTCCACCTTCTCCTTGACGGTCACAACCCGGGATCCCCGTTCCCTCATTTTCCCTACAATTTTGAGAATGTACTCCACCTGAAGCTCCACCGCCAAGTTTTGAGAACTGTGTCCGACGTACTTTAAAAGAAAATGATCTAAGAAAATAAACGGGTACAGGCCCAAAAACATCCAGATACTCACGGCATTTGGACCCGCAACCCAGAACAAGTTTGGAGCCAGAGAGGTTGCTACTCCCATGTAGAGAGAGGGCCCTTGTTCCTTCCACACGGGCAACAAGTCCTCCCCACCCTTGGTCATTATTTTCAGGGGAGAGAAGTAGTCCTGGACCCTGAACCCCGTTGCAAGGATGAGAACATCGATCTTCCTTTCCACCCCATCATTCGTAGTGATGGAACCTTTATTGACATCCAGGATAGGCGTCCGAACCATTTCCACATTGGATTTACGAAGTGCGCCGTAATAGTCGCTGGCGAAGGTGGGTGGTTTGCAACCAAGCGTGCTGGTTGGCTTCAGTTTTTCCCGAAGGTCGGGATACCCCATCGTGGACAGCCACAAATACGCCTTGCAGGGCAGCTCCAATCCCAAGAACCGTAGGAACCCGATAAATGTTCCAGGATGGAGAGCGTCAGAGCCGAGGAATGCGATGAATCGAGCAAGTCTTAGCAACCCGGGGATGTACCGGAAGGCCGCCTTCAAAACAGCTGGATACTTGAATTGGGGTTTTGGTATAATCCATGTTGGATTCCTGGTGGTTTACAGTAAAGTCATGTTTACCATAATCATTGTGATCAGCTGATTTATTTGTATTCTCACCTTTGGTACACAATCAGCTGTTTCACCCGTTCCGCAATGGCGGGGATGATCTGCACCCCGCTCGCCCCATTGCCCACTACTGCCACGGTCTTCCCTTCCAAATCTACGGAATGATCCCACTCTGCCGAGTGCATGCAGGGACCGGCAAAATGTTCAAACTGGTCTGGAACGTTTGGAATCCGAAGGGCGCCTAGGCAATTGATAACAATGTCAAAAATCTCTTGCGTTTCCACTCCAGAGGCCTTATTCAGGACGGTCGCTCTCCATTCAAGCAAAGCATCGTCCCATTGGAGACATGTCACTCTATGCTGCAAACGCAGGTGTTTGTATAAACCGTAGTAAGAAGCCACCATCTTCAAGTAGGATTGTATTTCCTGCTGGGGCGCGTAGACGCCGCTCCAGTCTGACAGATAAAAACCAATAACGAAATAAATAAAAATTCCCGAAAAGGAAGAGTTTCAACCCATTGAGGTATCCCTGACCTGGATTTGGAGCGAATGAGTAGCAGTAGTACGGACTCGTGGCTTCCGAGGAGCAACCTGGATACGTGTTCGCTTTCCAGACACCGCCCACATCCTCCTGCTCGTCGTAGATGACAAAACCATCCGACACTCCTAGCTTCCTCCCGAGTTGAACTCCCGCAGCAATCCCGGACAGTCCAGCGCCGATAATGCAAATCCTATATTCCGACGGCATTCTTCTTTGAAAGCAGTTTGACTAAACTAACAGGCCCAGACAGATGCCATGGGATTTATATCCCTTTCCATTGCCAAGTCCCACGAGGACGAGACGCCACGGTCCCAGCGGATCATGCGAATCCATCAATAGTAATTGCACCCGTGAAAAAAAAAACAGCAAATTCGTATCACGACGAATGAATTGGAAAACCCAGCCAACTCATGGATACATTGATATGTACCACCCTGGAAGAATTTGTAATGATGTGTGATTACTGTTAATTCCGCATCATTTAGGTCAATTATAGACTCGGAATAACCCTGCTTTCAAAAACGCCAACAATGTGTGAGCTGCACATTTCCACCAATTAGATCGATAATGTTTCGTGTAATGTTTCATGCATAAATAGCATACATGTTAGGTAATAATATAGTATTAATGTAGACCTTTGTAACGAATGCCAGAAATCTTGTTGCATAATACTGACCCAGTCCTCAACTTCAGCCTTGCAACTAAAACTACGTCCGTCTAGACAATAATTCTTCATGACCTAACACATTTTCAAGGTCTAGTTCATTAGGAATGGATTCATGTCAAACTGGCATTGTGACTGTATAATCAGCTAGAGTGTACTTATACAATTAAGGGTTTTTATTGTCATTATCTTGTTAATTTGCACTCATAATTTCAATTGTAGCCGGATCGAACATGCGAACAGACGCTTACAATGTGTGGGGAACACGCTTTCAAGAAGTTATCGTGTACAGTCAGCTTCACACCGTCATTAGTGTACAGCCTCCCAGAGTCTCCAAATACATTATATCTAATCCTGGCTTACAATAATTTGGGGTTTTATATGAATCTAATATCCATTCTGCCTTAATCGTTAGGTAATTGTATTAATAAGAATAGACTTTGAGCGTTGTTGCGTGTTTAACGTCATCTTAAAAGACAGGCAGTTGGCAAATAATGACCGTGCGAAGTTGAATACGCGAAGCACTGTCTACTGTTGTTAAACATAGTTGAAAACTATAGCTCATACATTTTCAAGCTGACGTTATTTCCAGTCCTAATTAACATAAATAATCCAAATTGATAATAAAATGGCAATTATGACGCCTCATTATCTAAGTAGTGTTTAAATTGATTCTTACACTTCTGCCATTTTTCTCGTGTTAATTGAAAGGGTTTCCCATTCCTTCGTTCGTGCTAATAATATCTAGCTTTAGTATGATAGAAATGTCACTGGTAACTATTATTAATGGATTCGCATGACCAAGTGAAATGGAACAGCGTGTTTGCATGGGAAAGTGATATAAATCCTGGCTTTTTTGGAACCGTTTGCAGTCACTGGGAATGTTTGAGGGATGAAGGATATGTCTGAACACAGGATTTGCATTATCGGAGCCGGAATTTCCGGGATTGCTGTTGGAGTTCAACTCTTTAGAAAGTTGGGAATCTTTGACGGTTTTGTCATATATGACGAGCAGGAGGATGTGGGAGGGGTTTGGCAGGCTAACACTTATCCAGGCTGTTCTGCGGAGGTCCCGGGTTCTGCATACAGCTACTCCTTCGCACCAAATCCAGGTGAGACGACGTCTAAGTCACATACAAGGATTCGGTGATTACCCAAATGGTTCTTGTGTCTCAGACTGGAACGGGGTCTACGCCCAGCAGGGTGAGATCCAAGCCTACCTGAGGAAGGTGGCTTCTGAATACAATTTATACAAGTCCTTGCGCTTCAAACACCGAGTCACGGGACTCGCTTGGGACGAGGACCTGCATGTTTGGAGGGTATCCGTCTGGAACCTTCTCACTGGAGAGGAGACCCAAGAAGTTTTTGATATCGTTATCAATTGTCTCGGCAACCTTCGGCTCCCCAACGTTCCGGCCGAGTTCCATAACTATGCTGGTCCCTGCATGCATTCTGCGGAGTGGGACCATTCCGTGGATTTGAGCGGGAAGACGGTAGCCGTTGTAGGTAATGGGTCAAGTGGGGCACAGATCATTCCTGCCATTGCGAATCAAGTGAAACAGCTGATCGTGTATCAAAGGTGAGTAGCAATCAATGGTCAATTAGCTGATGATTCCATATAATCAAAACTGTTTGTTTTTCCCTGCAGAAATCCAAGCTGGATGCTCCCAAAACCCGAATTTCCATTTCCAGCGGTTGTCAGGGCAGCCATGCGGTACATCCCAGGCCTCCTACGGAGTTACCGAGCCACCGTAGTCATCGCCACTGAGGTCATGTACCCAGCGACATTTATCAAGTCATTTCGTTTCTGCACGTTAGAGGCGGCTTGCTGGGCCCACTTATGGCTCACGACGCTAGGCGTGAGCGATTTACGGAAAAAAGTGACGCCCGACTACAAGTTTGGTTGCAAGCCACCGTCATTCTCCGCAAACTACTTTTTCGCACTTCGCAAACCCAATGTGGAAGTGGTCCGGAGCCCTGTTCGGAATGTGGGCAAGGAGTCCATTACGTCGGAAGACGGAGTGGAGCGGAAGATTGATGTCCTGGTCCTTGCCACGGGGTTCAGACACCAAGACTACTTTACCCCCTTGAATATACGGGCCAAGGGAGGGGTGGACTTGTTCTCCGTGTGGAAGACGCAAGGACCCTCTCTTTACATGGGAGTGGCTTCTTCCGTGGCTCCAAACTTGTTTTGGATAGCGGGCCCCAATACTGTGAGACTAGATTCAACTTCTACAGTCAGGATTTGTCAATCTTTAATTTTACCTTTTGCTTGCATTTTTTGTAAAAAGTACGCAGGCTATAGTACCGTCATCTTCGCGGTCGAAATTCAGGTCAAGTACGTCCTCAAAATCATACGGAGGATGTGGAGCCGGGGAGACAGAGTTGTCTGTGTGACGAAAGATGTGGAGCAGACTTACATGGCGAAGATGCTGAAGGCCCTGGGCTCCACGGCTTGGGGGAGTGGGGCCTGCAAATCTAAATCCGACTATTTGGTCGCGGCTTTTAATCCGTACTCATTCGTCACACGAAGGGCACAGATGAGGAAGGTGAAGGAGGAGGATTTCCACTTTTACGACGAGGACATACTTGGTACAAAATTATGAACACGTTTAAACTTATGGGATACATAGATATGTATGCAAAATTGTAAAAGATATATCCAAAAAGGTTACATTATTATGGCTTTCTACATAACATAAAATAAACCGTTGCTGCTACTGATCTACTTGTAGTTCATACTGTAAGGATGGCTGTCCGTTTCAAGGTATGATATTTGTTGGCAAACAGGTAACGTACTTTTGTACAACTATAGCGGTGTTGTGGCTCAAATTGATAAGCATACATGCATGCGTATGAAGCATCTATACATTCCATACACAGTGGAGTGTTGTACAACACGTGTTAGTGTCATGGTTTGCTGATCAACTAGTTTGGAGTGGAATCTTTATCATTAGGGGCAGATAACCATTTTAATGCTTTGTTTAACGATGTATAACGTTCACTTATGTTGTGGTCTGTTGCATTTTGGCGTGATTGAATTCGGCCAAAATGTCTCACGAAAGGAAATGCTGTTGAAAGGGGATCATGCCCCCTTTTTTTAGATAAGCAGATGCTATGAACTTGAGGTGCATTCATCACGAGGACTTCATTTCCATTAGGACGTTTGAACAAAGAATATCTCCCATTCTTTCTATAATTGCTGATTAAGGTTTTAACAATAATTATAGCGACAAGCAAGTATCTGAAATCTACAGTTTCTCACATTAGGAGGTTCCATTGTACAAGTCGTTTTCTTGGACAGGTAATGACTGCGTCATTGTAATTTCCAGTCATAAATATCTTTGTTTCAGCTACGAGCCACCAGCACTATCATCTATCCAGTTTCTGTGTAGGGAAGACATTTTGGGCATGGAGAAGGCTACAACAGCTGCGATTACGTTATCCGTGGTTTCTGCAAGCGTACTAACTCCGTTGCGGATTTCCCTTCTCATTTTGTCTTGTCTAAGCGTCCTCATTTTCCTTCTTTTCTTGCCACTTCTAGTCATGCTGGCCCATTCCCAGATACGGAAGTCAGGAACGGTCAAACATAGCCATATCGTCAGCCCCAAGGAAAACCAAACCCATCATCAGCGTACCCCTGGAGTCTGCAATATGATTACCTTTCCTAGATATCTTTGATCATTTGAGGCAGCTGCCAATTACTGAAATATTTAACTATCTCTACCTCTGACAAATGGTGTGACAAATCCTTGGTACCTATTTTATTAATCGATGTTGTTAACAAGACGTGAAGTTATGGATTGGGGTTAATAAAGAACTCGTATTTAAGCAAATTCTGTGACAAACTTTCTCCATTTATATCCGACACCGGAGCGGTAAAAAATTGTGCTACCGAAGTTCTCATAACGTGCTGTAAAGCAGGTAACATTGATTCAACATCGTATTGTTATGATTGGTGGGAAGATCATTTGAAAACTATACGATCATGGTCTACTAAAGTTAGGATATAAGTTAATTCACGAGGGAAGTTTTTTCTAGATGTATATTTAGGGTTTTAAGTGTTTTTATTTGATAGCAAATGAAATGTATTTAATTAATTTTTTCCGGTCCCGATAAAATCGATTGATATACAAAGTTAATTTTCAGGCTTTTTCTATGCAATAAATGACTGGTTAATTACAGATTAGAGTTCCAGATGCCCAGAAAATAACGACCGTGGGAAGCTCAAAGCTCGCAGACGAAACATTGTACTCCTAATTGTCTACAAATCTGTAGCGTTTCAATGCATTAGTTCATACAGCTAGGCAAATTCAACCATGGGAACACGAGCACTTGATGCAAACATTTTTAGCTAAATGGATTAAACCTGTTCGTACACGGAATGTTTTATGTGAAACTTGCTTTAATTTCCCAGTTCCTCGCAATTTCTAATAATATCTAGCTTTAGAGTTTTTCAATTCACACAACTAATGACCATTATCAACAGACTCCCATCTTCCTATGATCCACAACTTGGGATTGTCCGATCTGACTTGTTGGGAGTTGGATACGAACAAAAAATCGATATATAAACTTTTTTCTTATCCAGGGTCTGGTTTTAGTCGATCATTTGGAGCTGAGTAGAATGCCGGAATACAGGATTTGCATTATCGGAGCTGGACTCTCCGGGATTGCCGCCGGGGTTCAACTCGGGAGGAAGTTGGGAGTGACGGCAGGGTTTGTCATCTACGACGAGCAAGAGGATGTCGGAGGTGTGTGGAAGGCCAACACGTATCCTGGTTGCGCTACTGAAGTTCCAAGTCCCTTATACGCCTACTCGTTCGCGCCAAATTTAGGTGAGATGTTCTCGAATGGCTCAAGCCCCTTTGTGAATGTTTTACATAACTATAAAATACTGCAATCCTTCAGACTGGAACCGGGTTAGCGCTCGCCAGGACGAAATGCTAGCCTACGTCAAGAAGGTAGCTTCGGACTACGGTTTATATAAGTCCTTGCATTTCAAGCACAGAGTCACGCGACTCGTCTGGGACGAAGGCCTGTATGTGTGGAGGGTTTCCGTCTTGAACATTGCCTCTGGAGTGGAAAGCCAGGAGGTGTTTGATATCGTCATCAATTGTCTGGGCGGCCTTCGGTATCCCAACGTTCCACCTGAGTTCCAAAATTTCGGCGGTCCTTGCATGCACTCTGCGCAATGGGACCATTCCGTGGATTTGAAAGGGAAGACGGTCGCCGTCGTCGGCAATGGGTCAAGCGCGGTACAGATCCTACCCGCCATTGTGAAGCAAGTGAAACAGCTGATTGTGTTCCAAAGGTGAGAATACGACGAAAATCAACCGACGATTATGAATGTTGAACAGTATATACTCATACAGATATGTCATTATGAATTGTCACCAGAAATCCATCATGGATTGTACCGAAATTCGGGTTCACTTATCCCGCCGTGCTTAAAGCGTGCATCCGCTACATCCCAGGCTTCCTAAGGTACGTTCGAACATGTCTGTACATCGGTACGGAAGCCCTCCATCCTGCAGTATACGTCAAGTTCCTGCGATTCCTTTGCATGGAGATGCCTTGCCGTGCAAATTTATGGCTGGGGACATTTGGGCACCCCGACCTGGCGGAAAA
>JAQGCL010000235.1:0-18059 GCA_034699605.1 Isotomiella paraminor | reverse complement strand
TCTGTGATAATTTTCACAATTCAAGCACATCATTCTTTTAGAATATTGGGGAAACTAATGTATGGGTTTTAATAAACCTGTTGATATCCCAGAAGTTTGTTATGTCCCAAAAGTTTGACGATCTTTATACAGAGTGGCAGATATTTATCTCCCTACCCTTTTTCTAACCCTAGAAACAATTTTTTTACATGTAATTTTTCTTGCGAAAAGCCAAAAGTCTCGACAAATATAATAAAATAATTTTGAAAAAAATGTTGCTGGGGCCTAAATTAAAAGGGTGGGGAGATAAATATCTGCCACTCTGTATATATGGTCTTAATCCTTAAAAGCTTAGGATCTGTAGTCCATTGATTCGTGGAGAAATAGAGTATAAAGATGTGAGATATTTGGTGCCTTGGGAAGGAGGGAATGGGGATGAGGGGTCTGTGGTCCTTTGGGAAGGAGGGGACGAGGATGAAGTGTCGGTTGTCCCGTGGTTACAGAAGGAAAATCAAGGATATATGGTCACTAGGGTAGGTGGAAAGGGCGAGGATGAAGGATCTGTGGTTCCTATGAGGAGGAGAGAATGAGGTTGCAGATTATGTGGTGCCTTGGGGAGAGTGTAAAATCTATAGTCCCCAGGAGAGGTGATAGAGATGAAGGACCTGTGATACCTTGGAGAGGGAGGGATAAGGGTTAAGTATCTGTGGTCCCTTGGGGAGGATTAAATGAGGATGTATGGTCCGTAGTCCCTTCGACAGGGTAGGTTATACCTTGGCCAGGAGGGGTTGAGGATGTAGGTCTGTTGTCCCATGGAGATGGGATGATGATAAAGGATATCTGGTCGCTTGGTCGGAGAGGACGAAGGATCTGTAGTCAATGAGGAGGGGATGATGAATATGTGGTCCCTTGGCCAGAGGGTACTTAGGGTCTGTAATCCCAGGGAGGGGGATCAGTATGAAGGATCTGTGGTACCTTTGGAGAGAAGGGACTCCTGATGTAGGATCTGTCTTGGCTTGAGGAGGAGGGGAGGACGTAGGGCCTGTAGTCCCTTGGCAACGAGAGGAATTGAGAATGTGGTGCTCCTTTGGATAGGGTTATCTAGGACCTAAATGTTTTTGGAAACGTCCAGCTGTTCTCCGAACAGGTTTGCTTGGATTTTTTTATCTCCTATCTTTCAAAGGACCGATGCGAATGAGTTCAAACCGAACTGTAACAATACTGTGAAGCATACTCACAAGTATGTAAAGTTACAAGGAAGCGTGTAATATGCCTCTTAAGATATTTGAGGAAAAATGTTGCTGTATGTCCATATGTAGATTGTAATGGGAGGATCCAAAGTAGCTGATATCTTCGCGCAGCGAAGCAAGCGCCGGCGCTTGTTACTTATAAATGTGATACAAATGAATTATACTACAACTTCTATTTCATTTTTATTTTCCAAAAAGGGTGCAAATAGTTGTCGAGGTTAATAGGAAACCAGTAAAAAAATGCATAAATAAATAAGCAGTTTACTATTTATCGTTTTTTTGCAACATTTTTAAAACATGCTAAAGCTTTCTCGTCGTTTCTCCTTGCAAAATATCATGTAAAATAAGTTGTTCATTCAAAAGTGTAGATTGCGTCGACAACAACACCCATCAAAGGCGTTACCAATTTGGTTTAGAGAACTAAGGATTCTATTACAAACCCCGTTGCTGTTTAGACAATGGGATTATTATTTATGTATCCTGATCCTTTTTTGCCCGATTGCCTGTCATCATTCAAACGTAAACTTTTGAGTTTTGACTTTTAACTTTACATTCTGAGCTATTGATCCGAGCGAATGGTTTCATTATTGATGGCTTTATCAGTATTATTTACCGCATCCATTTGAGTGCTGTTAAACATAAATTAATTTCGAAACTTTGAATATAAAATATTGGTATGTTAGTCCGCTGTGCAAATTGCCAACAATACTAAACTGAGCTGCAGTTTTCCGAATATTTGACATTACATTTTTGTGAAAATGTTTTGTAGTCAATCGTCTCTCATACTGTCATACTTAATTGGAGTCTTTTGGGAATGCTATGTTTCCTGGCATCTTCCTATTGTTTTGGGAGATGGGGAACCGCAGACACTACATTGCTCCATAGAATATTCGACGAGAACAATCCAAGTCAGTCTCCCTGTTGGCAAACCCGGGTGTTGGGATTTTCGTGACGACGAGACGTGGCTGGATTTTCAAGGTTCCCATTCGCCCTCTACGATTCGACAGACGAGGAGCGTGTCGAGGGTGTTAGAGAACAACGGAGTCACCAAATCTGCATCAATGACGGATTGGACGTGTGAACTGATGGTTTGTAGTGTTTGTGAGAAGCGGGTCCCAAAGGGCTTTGATTCTTTTGCCTCGTTTGTAGGAGAATTGATTGCTAAGAATTTGAGATCCTTTTTGACAACAACATTAAGAAACAGGTTCAAGTGGAAGTCCGTCGGAGACAGTACGTATGTCATTGTCATTCCCTGTCATGCAATGAGCACGTCACCCTCTTGGAACCTGGTTAATTACGACGGAAATCCAATTGTCTGGTCGACAAACCTAACGCTGTGTTACGGTGTGCCGTATATCTCTGTCTTACTCTTACCCAGGATTCCGACGGCATCGGTCTACCTATTGATTCAATTCAAGGGATACCCGTCCCCTTACACCCGAAAAAAACTGAATATTTCAGACCACACTCCCTCCCCTGCTGTGATTAGGCTAGGTGAACATAGTCTGCAAATCCCTCTCCTCCTCTCCACCCACCCATCGGAACACTCGATGTCATGGTGTTACTACTATTATAGAAGTAATCGCTTTAAATGGGAGGCTAATGCTCATACTGTCTGGCTCGGAGCCCGGCTCAAAACCATTCTTGTCAGTCAAAATGGAACATACGTCGGGTAGTGCGGCGGGTGGCATCGGGTAAAAGGCAGGTATCGACCGAGCGTGGGACTCTTCATAGGATTGTTGTGGCCGTCTTGGCATTTGGATACCGGTTCCCGACCTGCTCGAAGCCCCAAAGTTCCCTCAAATATGAAATGTACTACAGACCTTTTCAGTGGGAGTTATGGATCTCTGTTGGTTGTGCGATGCTCGTTCGTTTTACGTAGTTGATGACATGCAGCTTTGTTCCTCCTCTCCACCATCTTAGGCGCAGGCTACATCGGCAATGTCATAAAGTTCGTCAATGTTCCTCACGAACCAAAACCGTACAACGAGTGGAAGTCCCTTCCTGGAGTTTTTGAGGACGGGGAAAAGTCAATGGGTCGGGATGTCTTTTTTGTTGAGATGCGGAAAAAGAGGCAGAAAGTGGAAGATCAAGGATTTACAGAAACATTTTTGTAGCCGACGACCTATCAAAAAGCCTCTATCAAAAAGCCTCTCTATAAAACGAGTAAACTTGTTTTTTAGTGACGAACGAATGTAAATTATCAAACCAACGGACCATCTCAAATTAGTCATGCTTGGTGGTAGGAAGTCAAATATCCAGACTCCGTATGATACTGCCGCAAAGAATAAATGACATAAGAATCATATATAAAAAATTTAACTTAATCATTTATTACAATTTTATATAATACGTAATACCAACCAAAAATCAACGCAATCGTGGGCAAAGCATGTCGGCGTTTCAAAAATTGATTTCAAGCTAGCAAACCACAGGTGAAACTACGCGAAGCAAATATCGTTATATAACTATTTGGATTAATCATAAGTTGACTAAAAAGGCTACACTGGCTACAATTACATTTGATCACTACGTGCACTTATTACATACAACCTGCAATACATGGCAGCTAAAAAGTAGAATGACAATAGTAGCTAGAAAGAACGTCTGTTCGTCTGATCCATGAGGCGAATATGCCCTTATTGGGCACCATTCAACAAGTTTCAAAGAAATACGTGGTGCCTTAATTGCACATAATCCGTCCAGAATTTTGGATTAGGTATTTAAAATGACTGTTTAAGATATTGCAGTTAAATCATGGATAAGCCAACGAAGTAGAAATACATGCGTCCCAACAATAAGGCAATCAACGTATAGGTAATTACCTAAAAAGAGAAAATGTAAAGATATATATATCATTTAGACGACATGGACAAATCTAGAATCTATTCGGACAAATTTTGGGTTTTGTGGATGGTGCTTTTATGGATACTCAATGGCTTTTCTGTAATAACCTAAAATCAGCCTAATGAGATTCGGTAAAAAATAACTAATTGCGCTCATTTAATAGAACCTAAGAATAGGTGCTGGAGCTATAATAAGAGCTGTTCTATAATAAACTATTAATTCAGTTTAATTCAATCCCTTCTTGTTTGGACAATTGTGAGTCTATTTGTAATGATGTTGTCATTTAAACCTCCGTAAATACGGAATACCTCAATCCCACTCGCCATCACACAATCACTAATATTGACAGACATTGTAGTACGAGATTATGAGTTAGCTTCTGACTCCTGAGTTATCCTGACTCCCTTACACTAATCTGCTGTCACCCTCCTCCACCTGCCCTTGGTCCCAAATCCGAGATGATCAACCTATCAACATAATATGAGGCACCATCTCCATCTCCCCCACCTGCAGGTCCCACAATAAGGCGGAGAACAATAATGCTGCAACATCGCGATCTCCATCTACACCTAACGGTGTACCGTTTTTCCACTAGCAGAACTGTGACAATAATTAATTAATATCAGTTTTCTTATATTGATCATAATAATTAACTAATCAATATGTAATTAGACAAGACGCATCAGAAAAAATGGAAAACCTCCAAAGTCAATTAGCTTATCAAGTACTCAGCATTTTAGGTAGTTTTATGAGTTTTTAATGATTCATGTAAAAGTACCTAAGTAAAGTCCAAATTACCTAGAGATAGAAAATGACTATAAATACATGGTGAAATCTGGAAATAAAACATCAGTCTTACAGCATTCAAAAACCAAACAACTTGTCTACTGAACTTCATTTCTTTTTCCATCTTCTTGTTTCGCTAGTCTGTTAAAGGGCAAGGTCCTTAAAACCATCACATAGTAGCAGAGGATGGTTAAGTGCCCCAAACAGGTCAAGTGAACAAAGGAAGAGACAAAGAGAAGGGTCCACATCATCAGACAAGGGTCCACGCACTCAGAGAAGGGCCCACGTCATGAGACAAGCGTCCACACACTCAGAGAAGGGTCCACATCATTAGACAAGGGTCCACACACTCAGAGAAGGGTCTACATCAACAGATAACGGTCCACACACTCAGAAAAGGGTCCACATCATCAGATAAGAGTCCCACTACTTAGAGAAGGGTCAGTTCACACAGATAAGAAGCAACAAAGACACACACACGAGTTCACCACATAAACAGAAGAGGTTACGAAGACCAATTAAATCCATAGTACAAGCAGCAGTAAGTTCTCGTCATCATCAGCAGCAATAAGTTCTCGTCATCATCAGCAACAGTAAGTTCTCATCATCCCAAGCAGCAGTATAGCGCGGACAGCAGCATCATCCGGTCAGACTTGGCAACAGTGTAAAAAGTGAAAAGTGAAAGTGTTCAGTTCAAAAGTTCTCCGGCACATCATCAAAGTGGCAGGTGAAGGACAACAATTCCAGGAAGCTCCCGGCAGCTTAGTGCTTGTGGTCATCCTCCAAAGCTCAAACCGACCAGGCAGACAGTGCGTTTACTGCGGTAAGGAATTTAGATCTACATACAACTGTATATTACACGAAAACAGTGTAGGTAAAAACCAGTGTCATTTGTGCCCATACGGGTGCGTCAGAAAACATCCACTCATAAGGCATCTCAAATTAGAACACAAGATATTCATTTGTGTAACCTGCTATCCAAGTTCACTCAAATCACACACATTAAAAGATCATCCGAGAGGTCCCGAGAAAAAGGCAACATGACTTCCTACAAACAACGAGTCATGCCGTACATCTCTAGAAGTACAGACTCAATCAAACAGGTAGTACGTTACTGCATTGAAAATAACTGCATGATGAAGTTCTTCCAAGAAACATCACCATGGAGCTTCTATATCTTCACAGTACAAATCACAACAGCATCAGCAGCAAAGTTAACGGCTACAGAGAAAGCACGACTCAAGAGGCAGGCAAAGAACAATGCTTGCGACATCCTGTGGAAACAAATCATGGAAAGTGCAAACAAGGAATCTACCAAAGATTACCAGGACATTCATCCCCAGGACAAATGCGGAGAACGGATACACACTGAAGTCAAAAAGGAACTCCATCATGATGCTGTTAATGAATCAAACGATAGTCTCCAGGAACCGCAACAATCAGACGACTCACTTCACCCAGAAAGCCCAGACACCAAAACTCCAGCAATCAGAGACGACCCGGAAACGTCAGTGCCTAATCCAATCCTAACGTTGACATCCAACACAGAAGAATACTCAGACAACATTCCTCCTGACCACAATCACAAGGACTGTCTAGAAGAAACACTCTCACCGAAGCAGATTGGAAATCGATAACAAACTTAGCAACAGTCGAAGAAACAGATCAAATCTATGAAGAATCAACCACGCAGCCACTGAACTTTGACACCCAACAAACGAACTCGACATCTACAAAAACAAAAGATAAAATCCACAAGTGTCGAATCTGTCAAACCGAATTTGTAAGTATACATATACTACAAGAACGCAAAAAGGGTCACGATAAGGATGGAAAATATCTGTGCACAAAATGTGGCGAAACATTTTACCACTGGCAAACAAAGAATGCCCACCAAAGAAAATGTCAACCCGAGTACGAGACCAGCCCTGGAGGTCAACCAAATTTGGGACAGGATCAAGCAAACAGGTCAACAACACGACAAAATGCCAACGCACACAACTCAGAAACGAAGACAACAACAAAGGTCAGAAGAAGACATTGCTTCAGATGTGGGAAAGAGGGTCACCAGATGCAGGAATGCACATGGGAACATCTTCAGAACGCGAACGAATCCTCATCCATGAAGAAAGTCATCAGTCTGATGCCACTCATAGTTACCCGGAAGACAAGATGTACACCAACAACAACCCGTCTTTTGGGATATGAGTACCAACGGAATCCAATGGGAATCCTCAAAAACACCTTAGCCTACCGCCAGGCTCAGGTCAACTATTTCAAAAGAATAAACGCACAAAACAAAAGAGCAACAATTTTGGTAGTCATCACAGATTCAATGAGAGGACAATACATCGAAACAAGTTACTACGCATCCACAATACACTTCGGAATTCAAATGGCAAGCATCCAGGCACTCTTCCTCCTAGAGAATCATCAATGGGAAAGTGTGAGATTATAAATCAACTAACTAAACGATAGTACCAGTAAAAAGAATCAAATTAGTAAAAGTAAGAAGAAACCAATTAAGCTTGAGAAGAATCAAATTAGTAAATGTAAGAAGAAACCAATTAGGCTTGAGAAGAATCAAATCAGTAAAAAAGGAGAAGAATGTAATTAAGTCTAATAGTCTTACTGATAAGGGCAACTATAAAATACCGTTGGTTTAAATAAAAATTTATCATTCACTCACTGAACTCTCAGTAGTAACCTTCTCTCCTCCTAAGCATTGCGTACTTCACATTCACAAGAAATTTTCACAACCTCACGGAAAGGTACCCGATCATGTCAAACTTTATCTAAGTGATCACCACTCTAAAACCCAGCAACAACAACAAAAATAATGATGACCATAGCAAAACCAACGAAGTTCAACACAGCAACAACATAAATAACGATGACCATAGCAAAATCAACATACATCCTGACAAAAATCAACACAATTCCTACAATCTGTCAAAATTCATTACAGGTCATCAACCCAAATAAAAGATGCAAAGCACCGGCACCAGTAGCAGCAACCACAATCAGCAACAGCACACACAAAGGCACAGCACAGCACAAGAAAACTCGAGCACAAAAGCAAAAAGCATATGCTCAGAAATCAAGTAAAAGCATATACCTTTAGTTTAATCATACCTACCATTAGTCACTTAATGACCCTGTCACAATCAAAAAGTGAAATCTAAGAATGCATGTAAGTCATTAGGATAAGACTATTCAGTCCAATTAGCCAAGCCAGCAGTTAATCATCTATGAAATTAGACAAATTAGTCAGTTCGAGTATAAATGCAAGTCGTCACCATGCAGATTTCATCACCATCAAAATGGTACCAGTCTATGAGCATCCTGTAGGTCCATCAAATCAAGTGGTCCAGGAGTACGATGATAACTTCTCTCCAGATTCACTACCCCTCGTATTCTTCCTAAATCTGCCCCCTCCTCCAGCAATTCAGCCCCTACTACAACAGCCACACCCGCCTCCGACTCCTTTCCCTCCCAAACCACATCCGCCAGAAAGACGCAATACAATAACCCTGCCTCACAACAACCTCCATAAACATCTAACCATGTATCGCCTATTCAATAGAAACAATCCTTTTGACATCTGCTCATTCGCCCTAACTATGACATTCGGACGAGGTACCAGCAACGAAATTGAACTCCCCTCTCCCTTCATCAGCAGAGACCAGGCACGGATTAAATACCGCTACTCAAAATTCTTCGTACAGGATTGCGGGTCAATAAACGGCAGCTTCCAAAACAACAAGCAGCTCACCCCAAATCAACTGGCCACTGTGCATGATAATGATATCATATCATTTGGAGCAGCTTTGGATAACAACACAATTGATTACGCAGACCCCAACATCTTTTATTATCTGGTAAAAATTCAAGAGCTTGGTCAACATGTCTGCGATGATGATGAATTCTGAGACAGAAAACCGACATGAATAGAAGGTGTGACGGTAATTAATTAATGTAAGTTTTCTTATATTGATCATAATAATTAACTAATCAATATGTAATTAGACAAGACGCATCAGAAAAAATGGAAAACCTCCCAAGTCAATTAGCTTATTGTGGCAAAAAGAGTAAATCAATCAATAAAAATAAACTATTAATGTCATATTCATTCATAAAATTCAAGTAGGTAATTAGTCCTGAGAGATCTTAGGAAGAAGCTTCAAAATTACTTAAAATGCGTGCAAACTAATCGATGTCATTAAAAAACTGCATAAGATAACGCACAGATATTCAGATGTATACACTAATTACCTTCAGTTAATGATTGTGAATAGTATAAAAAGGGGCCAGCAAATGTAAATAAATATCAGTTTTCCATTGACTCTTCTCTTCTCCAGCTTTAACAGTCTGGGACATCACCCCTTTATAGAGGCTGTACTTTTAAATCACCCTCGTGACTTCGACCATCCAAGTTCATCCTCACACACTTATCCAGTACTTAGCATTTTTAGGTAGTTCTATGAGTTTTTAATGATTGATGTAAAAGTACCTAAGTAAAGTCCAAATTACCTAGAGATAAAAAATGACTATAACTACATGGTGAAATCTGGAAATAAAACACCAGTCTTACAGCTTTCAAAAACCAAACAACTTGTCTACTGAACTTCATTTCTTTGTCCATCTTCTTGTTTCGCTAGTCTGTTACATGGCAAGGTCCTTAAAACCATCACAAGAACCCTGTTGAGCAATACTCGTTCGGCCCATTCCTCACACTTGGGCGTGATGAACAGAACGTTCATATCATGGACTCAATGCTCGTTATATTCAATATTCAGTCGCTTTCAGGCCACCATCAAGTTCCGGTACGGTGCCTTCTGCATCAAGCACCATAGTTCCACCAATGGAACCTACGTCAACCATGGATCGCTGATACCAAACCAACCACGGAACATAACATTGCGAAAGTACTCTGTGGGTATAAAACTATAAATTCAATAAAAAAGATCAATTTGACTCAAGAGATAAATTTATGATAGGAGAAAAACCTAATTAAGTCCTATCGGTTAAACAATAGAAGAATGTAATTAAGCCTCATTGGGTTATAATTGACTTGAGAAGGTATAACGAGCCTGTGATTTGAAATAAATATCATCAATGTTCCTCACTCAATCATCTCATCAGTCTTTGGTCCATCATTTCACTCCTACCTTAAACTGGTAGGGCCATCACCTCTCGTATAGGGGCCGACCGACCTGCAGCACCTCACCACACCCCCAGGGAACCATCCATCGATCCCACCTCTTTGCTAACTTTGTCTCACATATTCATCATTACATTTTAAAAATCCAAGAACACGCATTCAATCATTTTAACAACCTCCACCATTGCAGGATAATAAACCAACATCAAGGGGAGATGTGGGTATGAATTGATAATGATGTTTATCTTACAATCAATTCAATCAATCTTTTAGGAACCAGAAAAACATAATTACGACATTTGAATCATTCAAGTTAACCACTAATTGAGGAAACTTCCTGAAATCAGTTCTTGATTACGCATTTATTGTCAGGGTCATAATCTTTATCTACCCTTAGCGACTTTCCTTACCATTTACATCCTAGAAAAGTCTCACAGCACAGCAGAGAATGGTTGTCATGCCCCTTGCACAGCACGCGAGTGAGACACCAGCGTTATACACCCACGACTTTTCCAAAGTCTATTGGAATAGCCCGTGGTAGAGATAAATGCAGCGGAACAGATCCATAAACCCCCATTTTATAGAAAGGCAGCTATAAGTGCTAGAGTAAAAAGCCATTACAAAGAAGTCGCAGGAAATATAAAATAAAATCTAGTCGGAAAGAATGTACCAAGTGTATAGACGTTTGGTAGGTTTACTAGGTATAAATTTGCCAGAACAACATAAGTTGTTCTGGAAAAACGGAAGCACACAGGTTTTTTCAATAGATAAGTGGTAAGCGGTAACTCAATGTTAGTTCGGACAATTCTATAGAAGGATTAAAACTAAATCAGACAAATGGGATATATATTAGACATTATCAATGTGAATTGTCCATTAGAAAGTTGTAGAGGATTGATAAATCATAACTGAAAACTTGTAAATTAGAAGATTGTAGAAGATTGATGTATGATTGATTGGTGTTTAATGTAGAGAATCGATAGTCATTAAGGAAAAATACTAGGAGGTCGGCTGGACACATTTCATCTGAACTTAATTACTCGTTTGTGAAGTTTTGAAAAGATGTATGGTGAAATGATGTATGAAGTATGTGTCCCTTTGAAAAGCTAAATTAAGGTTAGGAGGCCACGGTGCACACACAGATCTGGATAATTCAACAACACATGTAGTGACATCTGGTCAGAAAAAATGAGGCACCGGGCCCTCCGGATTTCAAAGTGTAGGATTAAAGGAAAGTGTGACGGTAACTGAATAAGGTACTTTTTGATGAGTGTAAAACTAATTACCCACGTTAACAGACTGTCCTTACCAAGATTCTATAAAAAGCACTGGACATTGTTTTTTCTCAAATTAACTTGTCGGTTTCAATCTGAAACAATTACATCAAAAGTCATGTCACAGGGAAATTAATTATCGTACGAGGTAAATGAGAATAATTAAGTAGCAATTAAGAACCCCCTATAAATAACCAACAAAATTAGTCCACTCAGCATCACAATGGTTCCACAAGTCCAATTGCCACCTTTGCTACTCCCAGTAGCAAAAATGCGTGAGTATGAAATCGAAGCACTACTGGATTCCCCTCCACTACTGGACTACCACCCTCCTCCTCCTGCCATGGGTCCTCAACCTCAACCTGCCAACCCTTCTCCGCCTTATCAACCACCATCTCCCTCCCCGCCACCAGTTAACACCAACAGGCAGACAGACCATAACATTTGAACACAACGACGCTCACAAGGCCCTCACCCTGTTTCGAGTTTTCCACCACCCCAATCCTGTCGAACACTGTTCATTCGGACGGACGCTGACCATCGGAAGAGACCTGAGGAACAAATACATCCTAGAGTCATCCTACATCAGCCGATACCACAACGGAATTAAGTACAGGTAAGGAAGCTTCTATGTGGAGGACTACGGCTCAGCCAACGGCACATTTCTAAACCACCTCCCCCTTCCTTACAACCAACCTTTTGATTTGAATGACAATGACCAGCTAGGACTCGGAGCCCTTCTAACAAGCAAAGAGGTAGACCCTACAAACAGTGATGTTTACATCTTCATCGTGAAGATTTTCGATGACATCAATCATGATGATGACCCTGACTTTTAGGGAATGGATAAAACCAAGAGAAGGTGTGAAGGTAATATAATAATAAATGTTTTTATCCATAGTCAATAGTTAACTAATGGAGTTTTTCCAGAAAAAACTAGCAAGATAAGAACCTGAAAAGATAAGAAGTAATTGAGGAAGAGCAGCAGTTTTTAAATAGTTTTACTAATTAAACTATCATTAAGGCGATAAGTTTAGATAACTTTAATGATGTTTTAATGAATGTGAAAAAACTATAAAACTCCGTTTCCTTCCTCGAATAAAATATATAGCTTCTCCAGCATTCATAAAGCATAGAGTCAATTTCATTGTTCTCTCAATAAGACCATACCAACTCCGCCCATTGTCTCAAAACTAGCAGAGGTGCAGGTCAAGGAATC
This sequence comes from Isotomiella paraminor, assembly GCA_034699605.1. Taxonomy (NCBI): domain Eukaryota; kingdom Metazoa; phylum Arthropoda; class Collembola; order Entomobryomorpha; family Isotomidae; genus Isotomiella; species Isotomiella paraminor. The sequence goes on along the minus strand of JAQGCL010000235.1, from coordinate 5,540 downwards.
CCTTAACACCACAATCACTTCATCATAAGGATAGAAGAAGCCGAAGGCGAAGAGACATTTGCGTAGATACGTTCTGTTCGATCGGAGACGCATTGTAACAGATCCAAACGTATCAAACTAGAACTATTTGCACAAAAGAGAAGTCACTCGGATGAAGAGCTGATATAGTTTTAGTTTGGTCTTACATTAAAACGACGGTTGCATTGGAATTATCAAACGGATAGACGTTCTTTCGATCGTAATGTGGAAACAGTACCAGCATGGCAATACAAAAGCATGAGTACCTGGGATAAAGCATCTATATCTAGTTACATCCAGACTAACGTCCACTGAAAAGTCCTCTGTCGTGTTGGCTAGAATGGATTGCAGCACAGATCAAATGTGTCTTCCACTCCTCCATGGCTTTTGACTCCATCTAAAATTGAATAAAAAATTAGAGTTATTGTACTTTGGTTTCCCGTTTTATTACATGCTTAGAGTCTCAGACAGATAAAATTAAAACTTACATGAAAAATGTAAAGAACATGGGGCATGGTGACGTATTCCTGAACCAGACGTATTCCATTGACGTATTCCTTGTCTCGTCCGGACTATGAGCATACCGCGCTGTTGGGTGGGACACCGAGTTCCTGTCATCTTTGCAGACCCTAGTCAATTAATTAAATTTTAAGAATGTTTTACATTTACTTGGGGTCACTTCGAAGTTGTAACTCACAAAATTGCCCAAACACTAACAATATTGTTGAGGAGCTTGCTTCGTAATGTGTTTGCCGGTAAGGTTTGGGTTTTGTAGATGTGTTGACCTTGTCTCACTTCTCCTCTCCTTAGGCCTGAAATATAATAATTCTCAACAATACGAATTTTTGCAAGGAAGAAGGGTAAATCATTTACTTACATTGTGTACACCATCTTGTTCTCAGCAAATGTGTATGTTCATCTTAGAAGAAACGACCCAGTCAGATAAAATATCCTAGATTCTATCGCAGTAGTTTCCACCACAAAACCATTTACGTATTTGAATGCAGCGACCAAGTTGTTGTAGGCACTGACTGTTGGCTTTAACTGTTCTTGGTTTCTGCTTGGCTACACAGTCAAAACTGAAAGTCATAAAAACCCATTCACTTAAGTGTCGAAAGGAATTGATCACAAGGTTTCCAGTGTACCCAATATTAAATCTCTTTCGAGAATATGGAAGGATACAATAATAATATGCAGCACCAAGTTAACCAAAGCAATTAACGAGAGTAATGATGAAGAGCTCCAACCAACATCATTATCCAAAAGATGCATAAAGCAGCGTGTGTGCGTTGCTAATGACTACATACAGACTTGTAGTTTGTATGAACGGTTTTGAAAATGGTGGTGTTTGGATGGTTACCTTGGGATGTATAATCTTACCAAAAATGAAAGGCTAAAATTGACTCAAAGATTCAAACAAAGTGTTTCCATTCCACTTGAAATGTTTCCATTGTAAGTATAGAATCTCGGATCCTTATACAAGTACCTAATTGAGAAAAACACTTACCCCTGCTCCTTCATCTCGTCATAAATCCTCCATAGATCTGGAGTCCTCAAAATCCCATTCTTGTTGCTGTTTTTGTCTTGAGAATTTTCTCTAGCTTTTTCTAACTTCTGCTCAGTCTCTCATGAAAAGAGCAGACTCGTTCGTACCATAAATGCAGAGTGCAGTACTCCGTTACCATAGACTAAGAGTGAGGGGAGACGAGGCCTTTTATATGATGTGGGTTTTTATCAGAATGTATCTACGTATGCAAACTTTGAATTCGAATTTAATTGAATCTTGAACGACGTTCTAAAAAGTGAAAGTAGACCCCCGCCTCCTTCACCTGCGCAGTCAGAGTGTTTAGGAAAGAGGCATTTTCACTGAAAAACCCTGGATTGAGGCCACAAAAAGTTCCGCCCCCAGGTGGGCTCGAACCACCAACCTTTCGGTTAACAGCCGAACGCGCTAGCCAATTGCGCCACGGAGGCTTATGCTTTTCCTACTTCATCAAGAGATCTTGAACCTACATCGCTTTACCGAATTTCGTTTTAGGACTGGATTTCACTTATCCAAGGCATTCTTGAGAGTTGTGGCTTGTATGAAAAAGTATATCTGAAGTTTTTATCTTGTCTTGTTGGCAAGAAAGCTTCTACACAAAACATTTCCAGTGATTCCAGACAATTTTACATCCTGAGTTATGGTGGAAGGTGACAAGTCCACAGAAAGCGAGATACCTTCCCCTCCAATTTCAATCTGGTCCTTCACATGGCTACACAAAGAAATGAGATGACGCTTACAATGGAATGTCTTTTTTTGACAAATCCATTCATGGATTTTTGGAAGTGTTATGGAACCATCCTTCCATTAACTTCGCCCAAAAAAACCATTTAAAATAGTTTCAATTGCGTGAGAAAAATATTTTGCACCTTTTCAGTTAGTCCAATGCCTTAGCCCTTACAGCATGTCCCTCAAAGCATTCAACACCACCACCACCACCACCAGGCCACAAGTCCCAAATACAGAGACTTACCGAGACAATGACAGAACAGAACAATGATACAATAGAAGCCTTTGAAGTCAAATGCTTTGGTCAATCAAGCAAAGTATAAACAAAGTTCTAACGCAGATTGAAGTCACAAAGTATAGTAATCATCGACTCTTGAAATAATTCGATTTTGTCCAATCTTCTTGCCCTTTACTGTTTCACGCAATCTTCCTTTTTTGATTACGAAATGTATCAACATGTAACTTTGCATTTTGACAATTATTTTTGCACAAAAAGGGCCATCCCCAAAATGATGACACATTTTTCGTCGCTAAAATCAGTGTAATTCGTGTCGCAGGTTTGCGTCATACAAAAGGAGGCCATTGTGAGTTGTATCTAAAAACCACTATGGCTGATACTAATAAAACAGCCCAGTTATTTTGAGAATTATTATCAAATTATAGGCGTACTACCAAAGTGTAGTTAATTATAGGCGTTGATGTCCATTTGCCCCGGCTTCCCGATTTCCAGGACTCCCTCTCATGGAGAGAAGTTGTCTGTGTCTTGTAAGATTTGCATTGACGTCACCTTTTAAGAAGGCCCCCGTACCCTGCATCCATTTGATGTGTCGTTGGAAATCCGGTTGGTGATAACAAAACACTTCATTTTTTGTGTATCTCGTGTTTGTGGTTGTAAAATTGATTTAATAACACCTTCAAATTAGACATTTTTTCACCTAGCTTCGTCCGTCGACGACGACCATCATTTCCACCTAGGCTGTGGTTCGAGCAAGAGACACCCTGGAGCGTAACACCGAACCTAAACCTGCCATGTTTAAATCTGTCTAGACAATAGGACAGAGAGACATTCTCAGCACAAAAGACATTCCATGTGATGCACAAACACGAATGAGGACGGTTGCCACGCTCGAGTTGTAAAGTGACATCGCTTCCTTCTCTTCCGCTGTAAAAGTTTCACCTTTCTCTTTGGACGTTTTCTTACGGAGCAGACGGCCCGTTTCTTCTTCGTGTTTAGTTTAAAAAACGTTCCTCTCTCTTCGCTGACATGACCCCAGTATTATGTACCCATCTGAAGGACCGGAGCACCGGGGAATTTGTGGTAAACAGAGAAAACGGTGAAAGCATACCGAGGGAGCAGGGGCTCCGGGTCCACGTTGCGGTACCATGGGAGGTGGGGATACTTTTCCTTTAAATATTCAAAATCCAGATGCCGCTTTTCCACTGACAGCACCACGTAGGCCCAAGCGGAATACTTGCAGTCAACAAGACTCTCCTCCGCCAGGACCTGTTATTCCTGTGATGAAAATCTCCGGCGCTCCGCCAGGTCAATCACTCGGTCTTTATACGCCTCTATCCGATATCTTGGAAGAGGCAGGGAGACAGTGAGAAGCTTACTCAAGCCATACACGACAGACCTCTCTTCTTTGGAACTACGTGTCCCGTGATAGTGTAAATGAATCATGACAGAGATCAGAAATGCTGCGTGATTCAGGCCAAATCTGTAATTTCCGTCCGGTGAGAGCGGAGGTGTAAGGTACCGGAACTTCTGGCCATTCTTGTACGAATACATTTCTATGGTTCTTCCAACGTTATGTCGCTTTGGCGGTCATGCAAGGCTGTTTCTAAGGTTTCAAGGTTGCGAAATCCTTGACGTACCTTTTTCTTCCTCCTTTCCACATCCTAATCCAACCCACTGCCTCACCCATCGGCACCCATCACAAAGTCCAGGAAGCGACTTCCACTCGTTGTACGGTTTTGATTCGTGAGGGACATTGACGAACTTTATGACATTTCCGATGTAGCCTGCGCTTAAGACGGTGGAGAGGAGGAACCAAGTTCCAAATGCCAGTCGAACTGCGGCACTTCTTCGAGCTTCAAGGGCTGTCGGATGACTGTCTTCAACCAGGGAACTCAACAGCAGGAGCAACACTTTTCCAAAGTCCAAGACAGGTGACTCTGTAACTATCCTCTGCCAAACTACGTAACAGCATGTAAGAGTGAGTATCGCGCAACCAACTGAGATCCACAACTCCCACTGAAAAGGTCTGTAGTACATTTCATATTTGAAATAACTTTGGGGTTTGGAGCAGGTTAGAAACCGGTACCCAAATTTACCCACGGCAATAAACTCAAATTCAATCTGCGTCGGAATCTGCATTGATCCCACGACGAATCCCACGAATCCCCTAGATGACCTTCATTTTAAAGGAGTTGATTAATCTGGGGTTATGAACATGGGATTACTCAGTCAGGCATCTGCATGTCTTTAAGTCGTGGTCGAGGCAAGAAGTAGATACTTAGCATTGGATTACCGACATCTGTTTGGCATTATTCAAATTCCAATCAGCTTCTAAATTGTTTGGTCGATGGCCAAATCAGTACGGGTAGATACCCCAACAGATATTGTACACCCAAAAACAATGCTGTACTTTCCAATCCGAACGCTACATGTATTCATTGTCTTCCTTTGGGTACCCATTCCGTTAGCATCTCTAAGTTTAACGTAAGCTTGAGGACTGTGTTGTAGGTTTTGGAAATACTTCCAGGATCATTAGGGGATGTATCCATTGATTCAGACGAGGAAGACACTTTCGTTCGTTCGGTCGTTTCCAATATGTATCGCGAAGGCAGCCATCCGTTCAACGTGGTCCTGGTCAGTTTAACCGAACTAACCGTAAGACTCGAGAAGATTCAAATAATGGTTGAGGAGATGTCCAAAAGTAATGTTGTAGTACCAGGACTATGCATTTTCTATTTTTTTGATTGTTCTGAAATGACAGGGTTAGACATCCTGGAGACAGAGCGAGTGCAACACAAGCGAGTGCAACACAAAAACCCAACGGAGCATGCCAGCCAAATAGTTGAGGAAGCGAACACTGTTAATGTCGCCCAAGAAGAGCAAACGCAAATAAGTACTACAGAATTTGGCAATGCGGAAGATGAACAAGAAAACTTGGGAAACCTAACGGTAATGGTTCAACCCATACAGCACCAGTTTATGTCATAAGACGGCCAAATCTTACAGGTCAGT
>JAQGCL010000234.1:0-18075 GCA_034699605.1 Isotomiella paraminor | reverse complement strand
CCACACATTCGGGAATGCCGACCTCAGAAAAACTTGGCTATGGATTATGAAAGGGATCGCATTGTCGAAAGAAACTAAAAGACCACTTTATGGTGACGTCGGTACTCTAAAATACAATCACACGTGTTATGCCGTTCTTAGTGGATGGGCGCCAACCTTGAGAAAACCTGCGGTAGGTGATGTGACGTCATTTGTTTCATTCTGGATCCTTGATTTCTATCGTTGGATCAACCGGCCAAACCCTCGCATATATAAATATGCCAACCAACTGGGATATCAGAGAGCTATCCCAAAACGGTATTTGAATTATCCTGGTAAGTCTGTGCACCGATCATGGGCAAAGCGGGGAAGGTAGGAAAGCAATTGTTGGGGCTCCGCTTTTTTAAAGGGCAGTGTCTTCCTAATTGTAAGACGCTTAACCTTAGAAATTATTGCATGGTTTGCATAGGTAAACGTTTTGTTGAAAATGTTTTTGAGCGCCTCTCGAGGGTTTCGGTGCTCCGAGTCGACCCTTAACGGTATAGTATTAGCCATAGGTCTAGAAAAGTGTTCAATGATAATTAGGTAGTTCACACTGCCATCCTGCACGTATCACTCGTTGGTCGCCCGCGCGATGTGCTGATGATGATGTGCCAATGTCGCCAACTGGACACCCTTCGCAAGGCTTCCCTTGATGAGGGCGATAACTCCTGCGGTCTTAGCCACTTCAACGTTTGCAATAAAGGCCACAGTCCAGCTACATCTTTTAGATATTTTGTCCTTCTCGTGCAACGAAATGTGCCCATTTTTGACGGAGGAAAGGCAACTTTCCACAATGACAACATCCATGTAGGCAGGTAGTCTCTAGGCAGGAGCTAGGATTTAGCTAAGTTGACAGGGGGTGAGTATGTCGGTCACTCCTAATTTTTTGATGCTTCACGTAATCGTTCTTAAGGGAAATCCACAGATGTGTATACCTCGAATTGCGTTGTGGGAAATGCAGTTGTTGGTGGAGGTGACTGATAACAGTGCACAGCAATCATAACACGGGCACTCCAATCTCTCGTGTCTCTCAGCCGGGTGCCGCGCAAGAATAGTGTCTTGGTTTCATGGGGAAAGGTGACATTTGTGCCTAAATGAGCCTTTCTGCGATCATTTTCATTTTTAAATCTGGCACTTCTTGACCAACGAAGAACTTCCTCATTGCATCTAACAATGGATCGTTTCGTGGTGATTCTGGGTATGCGATTCTGGTTATTCTGAGTACCCGGCTAAAAATCGGTATGGTGGTAGGCCCTTGTGAGAAACTAAGGGCCACAAACTTAGTTTCTTTCCATACGCCCTGTTAAGGCAATGGAAGTTACTTGAAATGGACGTGGAAGTATGGAAGAGACTTGAAGTTTCTTGAAAACGACAATTTCCCATATTTAGCCTTACGTAAAACCCTTTCACAATGGCTTACCACCATAGCGATTTTCACCTGGATACTCCAGAATCACCCCGAAACGTTCCGTTGTAGTAAAGAACAAGTCTTGGTAAGCGATTACCACGATTGCAATAATACTTCTCCTCTTCCAGGATTTAATAACCAATTAATGTATTAACCGAATTTATTTATTTTTGCATCTTGGGACTTATAAGGGCCTAGTTGGGCCCGTTGATGGACGATTTGAGCGAAATCCATGAAGGAAATCGCAGACTGTCGTCAACCCGCACAAAATAACGGGATACAATTTTTCGCATTTTTGGACCCTTAAGGGCCACGTTCTATGGGCAAGTTGGGGTACTACCGCGAAATGCAAATTGTACAAACAATTGGGTCAAATCCATTATCGTATGGTAATTTACCGCGATTTTTTTAATTTTTCCAACCAATTGAGATAAACCCACAATATTAGTTGGGTTTTAATTAATTATTGTATTATGTATTACACTTTTAAGTATCACATATACTCTTTTGTAGTTAAGGCGAACACAAGCGATACGGAAATCGATGTTCACGTGGCCGCAATGGATGAAATGGCTGAATGTGGGAAGTCCATTCTGTTGACGCCTACTGAAGACGAACAATATTACATGAAGTACCTCAAGAAGGCATATCCATCTACTCCTTTTTACATGAGTAACCCACCTTACATGGAATTAGCTCATAGGGTTTGGATTATTGAATACCACAATTCCGGCTTGGGCAGGAGTCTGAAACGGTTCGTGCAGGCAGGGGTATACGACCAGGAAAAAGTATTTGCCGAAATGTATACCATCCACCTTAAAATCATTTCTCTTCGGTCTGTTGTGAAGCGCGCAAAGCATATGGATAAACCGAGAATTGAGCCTCTGAGGATTGACGGAACCCTACTTACAGTATTCATGATCTGGGGTGCAATTTGTCTTGTGTCATGCTCTGCTCTGTTATTAGAAGCCACACGAGTTGTGAGACGGCAAATTTAAAGAACGACTGAAGTTAAATTCGTTCCCCTGTACAATTTACAATGTTGATTGACAATTGAGTTCCTATATATGATGAAGGCAATAGAGACATTGTGTATAATATTTTATTTAGATACTTGTGACATTACATGTGACAAATGAATTATTCTTTGTATGTTGTTTAAGGTATTGAAAGAACCATTAATTGGGTTGTTCGGTTACCACATCAGTCAGGTTAGAGAGCGTAACCGTACATTTTTATGTAACAAAGCGTAACTCTACAGGATTACTATGCAACTCTGTTTGAATCTCTGTAAGTACCATATCGTGATGATAACCAAGCAAGCGTGAGCTTGGGTATAAAGGAGCACAATAAAACCCCATTGAATAGTCTGGTCTGAGCCAAGGACCATTCTCACCCCAACATCCGAGTCTTGACCATCATTCCTTCCCTCCCCTTCTCTTGTCACATAAAAGGGGTCCACCCCCATTTAAAGCCTCTTTCAGTATCACAAGAACCTTCAATTTTTGCATTCCCCCCACTGACTATTAGCTAATTGGGGCAGATTCAGGGATGTAATGACAATCCCCAAGTATGCGGAGCATAGTATAGCTGCAGACAACATCCACACTCCTGTAACAATTCTGAAAGACTGGGAATTTGCAACTTTCCAAGGAGGATCGACATATTGCTGCAGAACATCATCGGATGGAATATCAAACTCAATCTTGGGAACGGCGGATATATGAATGGCATAGAAATATTCACCACTGCATTTATGAAAATACCAATAGTTTCTGTTGACTACAGTAAACGAGGTCTTGTAGTTATAGTGAAACGACACCTTGGAATCTACCCAGGTATTCAGGATACGGGAATAGTTTTTGTTAAAAGGATGTTGGTCATTAAAAAATGATACGGCTAGATTACACGTTGGTGAGTATCTCCATGTCTCCCGGAACAAGTACTCCGGTCGCCATGATGTTTCCATACATACAGAATCCCGACGAATGCTAAAGGGCACATTTATTTCTAACAGTGACTCACTGTCGAGGACGCCTCCATGAAATATGTTTCCATTGCACTCAGAAAAGCTGTTTATCACATTGTGAATCTTCGGATGACCGAGAGTTCCGAAACCTTTGTCGCCTTTTATGGGCCTAATATGCGCCGATATACCCAGGAAACAAAAAACAACACTCCTAACCGACATGTTGGCTTGGTGTAAACTATTTCACAATTAGAAAAAAGGTAACAACCAATGGTTTCGATTCCTTGGTTGTAACTAGTCATACCAAAAACTTTGTGTTACGCCTACTTAACAGTTCCTTTAGCCAAGGTCTCCACATCAATGATACTCTACAATTTAATAGGGAGGGTATCATCCTATTTTTTGCAATTTTACTAACTAATATTTACAAACCTTCTGAATCGGGCAGAGCAAATCATTTATTGTCGCTGGAGTGAACCGTGCTCGAAATTTCCAACTGAACTCGCATGAAATGGCATCGCAATGATGATTTGGGCAATCGTTTACTTTTGTGACATAATCTGCAACAGCACAACCGACATGTGAGATAAATGAGAGGTGGATGTGGATGGATTTGGTTTCCCAGGTGAGGTGGAGTGGGAGGAGGATGAGCAACCCCCATAAGGGGGTGTTGACCCCAGTACTTAATGCTGGGGTGAATTAGAGGTGCTACTGAGAGTGCAGTGGATTGCAGTGATGTTTATTTTGGCTTTCACAGCCCTTTTTATAGTTCCAGAACCTTATCTTAATACAGTCTAGTCTACAGAGAGAACTAGTTCAAGTTATCCCTGTAGAGGTAATGTAATGCTGACAATGATGCCTCGATGCCTTCGGAACTCAACAACTACATTGCTATCTGCATGTACAAAACATGTTTCCCTTGGCTTTGGGACACTGCTACGTGCTTTTCTATTTGTTTGAGGTATCCTCTTTTTCAATAAAGCAGTGACGTTTAGCTGGACATAGCTTAGAAGGCTATTTTTAATGAATGACAACCTTTCAGAGAGGATTCATTAATTATTAGCCCAATCGTACTTAATAATATGTGCAAACCTGCGAGCTGCCATGATGATGGAGTTTCAGTTGAACTTGAACATGCCAACCCAAACCTCCTATTAGAATCATCGTTGGGTATTTTTTCTGCACTCGGGTGGTACAATAAATTTGTGTTTCGAACAACGGGATTTCCATGTAGAGTGGTGTGGGAAAGGTCATACAATAAGGAATATCGTGTACAACTTCATATCGTGGAAACCAATAGTGGAAAACGAAATACTGACATATGTCCTTGTCGGTAGACTAACGTGGACAGCGTCTCGAACATGCAAGTAATATTTCGACACCGTACCACCCTACGATCCTTTACGTCATACAAATCTTGCACAATAAAAATTTATCACGGGGGCGACATTGAAACTTGACTTTTGGTAGTGGTAAACTTCTCGACACTTCGCGTTTCGCAGGGCACACTACCGAACGAAGTTACTGGTTATTTAATTTTTGGACAATCGTTTTTAGGCAGTGTCGCACTCAATAACTAACTCAAGATGTAGCTGGTATACTGCCCTACATAAATTTACAACCTGCGTAAAGCCGTCTAGCGATTTCAGTTTATATCGTGCGGCCTAAACACATATTATTATTTCACATTCGCAAATTAAAATCAAGGAATGTAGACCACTTAAGGTGGTAAACAAAAAGTTCAAATCAGTCTTCTACGACCTTTTTTAATGGTTGCGTCACTATGACTACCCTTACGACTTTTAATGAGACCGGCAACGCAGCTAAACATCTTGGGACGGCAATCATTGATGTCGCAACAATGAGTAATTTTGTTGGCAAAAAATAAGTATCAATCAACATTTCAAACTTTAAACCCAAATCTAATTGCACGGTTCATTGATCATAGCGTTGGTATCCAAAACTCCTATAATTATACTCCAATGCTTCTATATCCTCAGATAAAACAGAAGGATGTTCTACCTCAACTGGCAACGCAACATCGAAACTTTGATGTTGCCGAAACCATTGCCAAGCCGAAACCGCCCTTCCAAATTGTAGGGTCCAACAACTATTCCTCAAGGCATGGTCGTAGTGTCAAATTACTAAATAACAATTTGAGTTGTGAAGTACGTAATCGTTACCGTAAGGGAGCTGACCTTACCGCTTCCTATTTCATATATGGTCTGTGCGTCCAATTTAACTAGAAATGTTGGAAAGCTATTTTGTCGCGTTGCTGATCAGCGTTGCGTTGTTGAAAAGGGGCCTGAAGGGCGAGGAAGGGTTTGGAATATTAAAGAAGCCCAAAATTCACAATATCATAAACTCTTTCCCAGAATGCAAAGCCAATGTTGTCCACTGCAACGAAATTGACAGTGCATCTTTACTGGCGACAAGGTCCACAACCGTTAGCATTTACTCGAAGGCACCGTTGATATCCAACATTAAGAATCGGTCTTATTTATTTCAATTCCCGGTCAGCCGACAAAAGTGGAGGCACGCACTGACTTGCAATCTTCTCGTATCCTACTTCAATGACCCCCATCCGTTTGATGTAGACTACAGCAACATAGTTGGAAGCTGGATACACTACCATGTTACATTCCATTATAAACTTACTGGATATGTTCCCGTATTCAATTCGTACGACTTCTGGGTTGGACAACGGATCAGCGGGGAGCATTTTTACGTGCTTCATATCCCCGATATTCCCAAGACATCTTTCGAAGTGAAAAGCCGTCTTGCTGTTGCGGATGGCGGACCCGCAATGGTCTTTGCAATCCTCTTTTTACCCGCATTTGGCTCCGGAGATTTGCATATACCCGAGATATGCCACACCACCCAGAAAATGTGGTTTCCAATCCCAAATGAGCTGTCTTGTAACCTCCTTCGTCGGAGGGGAAAGGAAGATGTCTCTATATCTTCCACTCACTTCACGTGGAGATTTTTAAAATGGGGTAATCTTTACACGGGTACTCGACTGGATTGCCCAAACGTCCCTGAAAAGGGTTCCCCTTCTCCACCCATCCATATTGATGCAGATGGTAGAATTCTATATTCGCTTTTATGGCGACTAAACGGAACACTTCGCTACCTTTATGATAGTCCTACCTTTGTCCCCTTGACGTATGAAGAGCGACAGGCTGTTTGGATTATGTAAGCCAACCTCAAATATTGTTTGAGTAGCTTCCATTCTGTTAACATTCTTTTTTGGATGCCAGCTCCGGTGTAAGACGCCTTGATCCGCTTAGTATTTATCAAATCAGGTCCCTAGTAGTCGTTCGAAAACTAGACTACGGGTTTGTCTCCTGCCACCAGAAGAAGGAGTTTAGTTTCCAGTTCTACAGCCATCCATTTCAACCGGCTCTTTGGATTGCATTAGCCGTGACCTTTGCTGTATTATCAGTGACCATCCATACTATTGCGAAATTTCTAGAATTGACAGGTTCGCATGATGTTGGAACCATCGGCTATCTAGTGCCGCTGGCGGTGTACGGGAGCGCCCTACAGCAGTACGTTGACCCACCAAAAGAAGTTGCAAGGTCACAACCTTTCAGGATCATTATGGCTGTTTGGATGTTGTCTTTAGCGGTTCTATGCTCTGCGTATCTTGGAATCGTTATTTCCTCACTCAACTTGCCAACAGATACAGCAGCAGTAAAGTCCTTGTCGACCGCATTTTGCTTTTTGGACACTGACAAGGATAACATTCTGAGATCAGACCTTCACATGGCCATTAAGTGGGCGCGTAACGCCACCCTGCATTCTGAAAAAACCAAGAAGCCATTGTACGGTTCGGAGGGGACTCAGCAATTCAGCGACATCTGCCATGCCGTCCTAAGTGGGTGGCCTCGTAATTTCTTTAAGCGAACGGTTGGTAACATGATGTCATACCTTCCGATGTGGATTCTTCAAATTACCCAGAAATATTATACGCCGGGTATTGCGATAAACAAAATCGTGAATCGGATACCATTTCGTCGGGTGATTCCAAAAGCATACTTGCATTATCCAGGTAAGATCGGACTATTGACTCAGATTCAGTAAAGGGATAAAAATGATATTGGTCACAATCAGTGAAGCAAGCTAAAATGACTTCAGATTTAACCGATTTGACATTTAGACAATTTCCGGTACCAGTTTCGCCAAACTTTTAAATTTTTGTCAGATCTACATTACGCTTGGTGACACCTAGGGACCTAGTAGGTTGCATCTACATAGACTTTTACGTATCTCATATCTTTTCAATTTGTCCTCCACTTTTCAATTTTCTCACCTTGCACATCGCTTTTTGGTAGCTGTGGACCTTCAATTTCCCTGCAAACTTCTCAAAGGGTCCACAGGTACACAATAAAGAATTAGACAATTGGAATAGTCGATATGTCAATGCACTGACGAATTAGACATACAAACTTTCTTTTCTTACGAGTTTGATGTGGTGATGATGGATGAATTGCGTGTTTGTCTCTTCTTTTGCGTCGTAAGCATACAGCAGAGCTAATCCTCTCCATGCATTTCACACACACACACACACGCTTCATATCGCTCGTCCAGTCCAGATACAACATATCACAGCCCAATTTTGTTTTCCTCTTCTTCATTTCCGTACCTCAACTTCGTGCAACGAGATACCTGCTTTACTGCTTGCTAGCAATTATTAGGTTATTGTCTCATGCCTTTTCATTTTGTCGTCCACATTGTAACATTCCGTCATGTCAGCACTGTTGCGACGGTTGTAGGGGTTCAATTCCTATGAAGAATTGTCAAATGGTCACTTGGTATACTGTTATCAATCCGACCAATGGAATATGCGATTTGAAAAACATAGACTTTATGCAAATGCATGAGATGTGTGTGGAGAGACAGCAACGTGGTTGTGGAATTGGGTGACTTCGAGGTCTCCTTCACTTCACTCACTCGTACTCTCCGAATTGAATTTAGCTATTTCACTGTTCATTAATAATTAAGAAGTGAACAACAACAACAGCTATGAGATGAGATACCTCCTTTAATGCTTGCTAGCGATTATTTATAACTGCAACTTTTGCTTGATTTCAGTGGGAATGGAAACGAATGAGACAGAACTAGATGTTGAAGTAATTGCAATGGACGAAATGGCTGAATGTGGAAGGGCAATCTTTTTGACTCCTCTTGATCATATAAAGAACGACTTAGTCTACCTACGAAAGGCTTACCCTTCCACGCCTTTCTATGTCAACGATCCTCCTAATATGGAACTAGCATACAGGGTTTGGCTTCTTGACTACCACCATTCTCCGATGGCCCTCGGTTTAAAAAGCTTTATCAACACCGGCATCTTTGATCAGGAAAAAGTGTTGGCGGATATGTTCAAAATTAATTTCATGTTAAAGTCACTCCGACGTGTGGATAATCGGACTGAAAGTATCGGGAAGCAGCACCCACAACCCTTGCGGATTGACGGAACCGTACTAACAGTCTTCATGATCTGGGGTGGAATGATCCTTCTCTCAAGCTTATGTTACTTGTTGGAAGTCACATGGTCAGCCTTGAAACACCATTCTTGGAAAACAACAAAACTTACACTGCAATATGCTTACATTCCATGATGCTTTTCCTCCCGTGCATCCCGGTCCGTCGCCAGAAAGGCAGGTGCCATTATTGAAGAACACATGGTACGGAATGAAAACAACTCGCGACGAGAAACAAAACTTTTTGACCAACGAATATAACTAATAGTGTCTTACAATGTTTTTTATTCGATTTGAACAAAACATTAGTCTTGTACTCCTGATCAACGAGGAAAAATATTGTACATTTTGCATTGGATGGATCGTCTTGTGTGTAGTGTGGCACATTTATGCTGTTTACAAATCGCTCTAACCAGTTTTTGGTTTAAACAGGATTGAGTATGGTGCGGAGAGGGAAAATCAAATCGGTTGGTGCACATTTTGTAATGCTGTCTGTAATGCCCATCCAAAGCATATATAAAATGCATTCAGCAATTTGCTGCTATATTTTTCTATTTATCTAAAACCAATCCAAAGCAAGACATATCTCCAATTGTATACATGACTAATAATTGTTTCCAAGCCTAGTGAGACATCAGGAGTCAGTGGAAGTGGCTTCACTCTGGAGCACAACAGACGAACCCAGACGAGCAAAGGTTAATTCCTAGGAGACTGGTGCCCAGATTAAGTGCTTGGTCACATATAGCCACACACTTTGCTGCAGCTGGGACTTTGACGGTGAGGATACTACCCACTGGGACGTTACAATCCTGTCCTTCCGTTTGCGCGGTTGAACTGCCTATAGTTGGAATTAAGCCACTGGTTGGAAATTAAATATTTTGATTTAAATTACCGATGGCCAACAGTAAGAGGACCGCAGTTGTGAGCAGCATCACTTGATTCATCTGCAATATAATTGAAATTGAATGAAACAGTAGTGAGATGTTTGAAAAAATAACTTTAAACCTTTTAGCTGAAATATTTTGCAGTTTCTTCTTGTTGATTGTTCGATGCTTCTTGGACTTGACTCCGTTGCTGAATAAAACATCATCACTGAAGGATTCTATTTATGTGGAGTTAAAACTACGATAACCCCCCGCCCCCGGACTGGAAACTGTCGCTCAAAACCGACAAGTGATGGACTTGTTTTTCAAGATTAAACCCAATTTTATTCCTTCCTCAACTTGTCGGACCAACCGAATCGTGAGGTTTAATATTGAAACCAAATTAATTATACTAACTTGCGTCATTCAATATTGTCTGGGATCTTTTAAGATTACTTGTACAAATGACGGGTTGGATGTATTGCATTTTGCTACTACAGTTTTTATAATTTGATGGGTAAATTAAGACTTTGGAGACTGTAGATTGGTTCCAATACTTTTGCCAATGTTGCATTAATTTGTTTCTATAATTTTAATGCGCAGTTATGCTAAATTTTTGGAACAATGGTTCCATCCTGATCAATCTTAACATGAACTTTGAATCCCGTCGGTCATTGCTACAACTTTTCATCAGTTGTGTTGGGTTCATGGCTGATTGAATCGACTTGAGTAAGACATTCCTGAATTAATTTTATGTAGAATAGTAGTTAGTTAGTTATTTATTGCGTCTTGACCTATCTTGGCCGTCTAGGTAGAATAGTATGGGATGATTAACACTAGATACAAAAGGTGTTCATATGGAAGGCTTAATTTCTATTTCTGAACAAAGTGAATTGGGATTTCGCAATTATCACCAATTGCACCACTCACCGCAGTTATCATCAGTTATTCACCAATTTGTGAAGCAAGCAAATGAGTAGCCTAGCCAGAAGCTAGAAAGATTTGCTATGAACGTATGTGGTAAATGTTGACATTGGATATATGCTTTAAATGAGGAAGGAGCTAATAAAATTTCCTTGCTGTCTCAAACTGCCCCAGCGACTAGCGTGCGATACGTATTTACTCGCATTCTGGACAGCTACGGAAAATTCAAAATGTGGGTGGGTCGCTTTCGAGCATTTATCATGCAATATACGTTCCCCGATTATGCGAGTACTAGTGTCAGATTTATGAATGAGAGAGAACTCAAATTGGATGCTCTCGATTCCAATGGACATCGCAAACTAACGACTGTGTACCGAATTAACATTCCAGGTAGCACAATGTGGTGGTATGATTTCATTACAGGGAGTCATTACGTGGTTGTATATTGCATTTGAGCTTGTATCTTTTCCACTTGCAAGTTACTGTCTTATCGCTGTGTGCATATAATACATACATTAATTGCGTTGTACACAACGTGTACATTGCTAATATGGATGTGTGGGTAGTCAAATTCGTCATATTCAATTGTTTGTAGACGTCAATCATCTTCCAAAAAATTGCAATACCCCCAATATACAAATCACTTATTTGCATGACATTGAGCAACTCTTTTACACCTGATAAGAACCTATCGCAAAACGCTTATCAGTTGATATTGCCAACACACTTTCCATCATTTTGCCCACACCTAATGTATAGTTTGAATGCAGACCTAGTGAAATTGTGTGCAATTTCTGTACGTAAGTGCCTTCGTCTTTAAAAACCAAGACCAACCCTGCAGGAAGTACAAGGGACATTGTTTCATTCCGTCATAAGGAGCTATCAATACTGTGGTAAGGAAATACATCCAAAAATGGGTAGATCTTACATTAACAAAACCAGATACCCTGTAGAATTAATTACGTAGATCTACAACTATTCAAGCTCTCCTTTACGTATATGTATACTATAATGTAAGGCAGATTTACGATATAAATGGAAGAATGATTTCATCTCATTAACACGTTATTTTCTACTTCCAAACTCCAAAGAGCTTAGGTGGAATAAAATTCCACTTGATAAGACAGGTAGATAAGGCGAGATAGGGGGTATGCTTTTGTGAAATGATGACTCTAAATAGTGGGTATGTTCTCATCAATGGTGTCATCGTTTAGAGAACCATATTTATGAGCATACTTTTTCAGATACAAAACTTTTTTTTCCATTTTTCAACTTTTGTTTATCTTTTCTTAACCAGGTATACATTTGACGGAAAACACACCCATCCAGCAAAATGGACGGAGTAGGTATGACAACCTACGAGGCAGAGCATCTGGCCACCTTCCAACTCTCCCACGACCTGACCGCACCCACCGATGGGATGCGTCGCCTCCTTCACATGGAGAAGAACGGGTTTGGGATTTGGAGTCAGAGGATGAGACTTCGACTTGACAGGACCTTCATTGTCATCATGGATGCCGACAATGGGGTAAGTTGAGAAATCCCAAATTTTGGCAAATTAAAAATTCCATGGCTTTTTCTTCTTAGGATGAGATGGAAAGGTTTCCAATCCACGTCATAAGGGAACCCACGGCCTTTACAAATCGGAATCCAGGGGAGGCTTATAACAATGTTTTTGCCTTCATTGTTCATCCTTTTGAGATGCATATTTTCCAGGTATGCAAAAAGTTAATGAGTCATTATCATCTTTATTTGATACTAAAAACTTGTATTTTTTATGAAGTGTTTGAATGCGTCAGCTGCTGACGTGGTTGAGGATGTAAAGATGGCAATGAGTGGGAGGATGCCTCCAAGTCGACAAATGATGTCTCCACCACCACAAGCGATGCCAATGTCGCCATTTAGCTTCAGCCGTAAGGATTTATGGACTTTTCAATTTGTCAAAGATTTTAAAGATGTACTTTTAGCTACTGGTGAGGATCATTCCTTCAACATGCCTGCTACAGGGGAAGAGGGGTATGAGAGGGAAGTGGCAATCCTGAACAGATGCTTTGATGATATTGAAAAGTTTATTGGAAGACTCCAGTATGCAGCAGCTGCTTATAGAGAGTTGCAGAGGAAGCAGAGGTAAGACAGGGATAGACAAATTGGCTGGTAGTGATTTTGGCCAAAGTCGTTTTGGCATATGAGTATGACTAATAGATATGCAAAAGGTTACGACGGGAACGTGTTCTAACATTTGGCCTAAATATTGCATATTGGCCATAATGACTTAGGCCAAAGTGACTATGCAATGAATACGGCGTAATTGACTTATTCTGGAACTCTTTTGTAGCAAGAAGAAGAGAGACTATGGCGATGGTCTTCTCACAATGAGGGCCCGGCCTCCGCTGGAACGAGAATTTGTGGACATTTTGCAAAAATTCAAACTGTCCTTCAATCTTTTGGTAATTACAATGAGACCCTTGCTCTTTAGTTAAATAACCGTCTTACAATGAGATCCTTTTTATTTCAGTCACGCTTGCAAAGGCACATCCACGAGCCCAACTCCCCCGAGCTGGTCCACTTCCTCTTTACTCCACTTGCCCTTATCGTGGACGCTTCCCGAGGCGCTCACGGACCTGGACTTCCTCCCCGTGTAGTCACACCCCTCCTTAGTGGGGGTGCCGTGGAGCTTCTAACCCACTGTCTAAGCTCCCGAGAAGTGGAGTTCTGGTACTCTCTTGGGGAGGCTTGGTACATCCCAAGGGATCAATGGAAAGGGTATGTGGGTCCCTACCATCCAGTTTTCTTGGACGGATGGGCTCCAACCGTTCGAGAGTCACACCCACAATCAGCGATTGGAGTCATGGCAGCTGAGACTGCCAAGCAGATGAAGGCGCAGCATGAGGTAATGCTTAGCAAATGCCAAGGTTGTTAAATAATGCAATTTCTCTTATCTTTTATTATTTTATCAGCAAAGGATGATGGACAAGGACCGATCCATGTCTCCAATGCCAAATGATGAGAATGCACAACAGCGTGCATTCCTAGAGTCCTTGCACTCTCGTGGGGCGCGAGTTGTCGTTGTGACGCATCCAAGGATCAAAACAAACCCTCAGGAGTTGACGGTTGTGCGAGGAGAGTACTTGGAGGTTCTGGATGACAACAAAAACTGGTGGAAGGCACGAAACTGGATTGGAGAAGTGGGCTTTGTCCCACTCAATATTGTGTCCAATCTTAGCCACGTAATTGAATGCATCTTTGATTAAAAATTAGTCATTTGTAATTGCCATTTTGTGTAGGATGTGGGAGATGGCAGGAGACCGAGACAAGCGTCGTCACCAAGCTCAACTCTGAGCTCAGATGATGACATGGGATACAGGGGACAAATGAAGGCAACACCCCCTCCACCCCAACCCAGGGTCACTCGGTCACCCATCAACAAAATTTCGAAACGTAAGACATCCAATATCCCCTCAAATTGAAGTCTAAAAAGCTAAACTTTGTTGCAGCAATCGAGGAGGAGATGATGCAAGAAGAACTGAGAAACGTCCTCACTCTTTTCCGTCAAAAGAAGAAGATTGAGATACAAAAGACACCAGAGGTCTATGTGAATCAGAACGCGAGTGTGAAGGAAGTTCAGGAATGGCTCAAGGCCAAAGGATTTTCTGACAAGATACGGAAACAGCTGGCTAACATGAATGGGAATGAGATATTCAGTCTTAGCAGGGACCAGTTGCAATCCTATTGTGGAAGGGATGAGGGACGGAGGCTGTATTCACAAATCACGGTTTCCAGGAATACGACTGGGGTAAATTTGAATGACTAAAGAGGCCCAAAGTCAGCTGGTTTTGGTCCAAAGTGACTTTAGCCAAAGTGTCTTTGCCGTAGTGACTTTTGCCAAAGTGTCCATGCTGTAGTTTTGTTTTTACTTTTGCAGTACAAGACGACCCGGTCATCCGAGCTGAGAGACATTCTGGCCAAAGTCAGGGCCAAAGTTGATGAGAGCAACTTTGAAGTAAAGAAAATTGGAAACGGCGCAGCAGGTGCACCTGCTCCCCCTAAAGCCCCAACAGGCAAAAAGGGGGCTGCTGTTGCAAACAAAAACGGCAAAGATGCTAAGAAGACATCCAAATCCAAATATGTGTCCGATTCGGACGATGATGATGATTCCCATTCCGACGACCAGGCACCAAACTTCAGTTTCGGACTTACGGACGAGTCCGGTGGTAGTGAGTCCGAGAGTGAGGAAGAGGTGAAGGTACGTCGTGCCCCTCCCCCCTCTAGGCATCATGGTGGAGGTAAACAGAAGTTGGGGAAACAAGAGTCCTTTGGTGATCAGCTGAAGAAGAGGAAGGGGGAAATTATGCGGAAATGAGGGGATGGGTTGGATTTGAACTATGTATCTACTTATTGAAAGTGTTAAACACAAATAACTTTATTAAATTATGGTAGCTAAATCTAAGAAACCAAAATAAATCGGGATTAAAAAAACCAAAGGAAAATATAAAATTGGATTGTCACGTACAGCTGTGACGTAGGTAGATTGGAATGTCGATGAAATCCTTGCAAATGTATCAAACAATAGGTACTTTACAAAGTCATTTTGACAAACTCAATATCTTTTCAGCAATTCAAAGTAGATTCCATCGGGCTTGTCATTCACAAACACACATTTTTTGAAGCAGCCATTTTTCGTTTCCGTTATTTTTGACCTTCTTGGAAAATGGCACTAGTAATTCTCCTCCTTGCCGTAGTCGTCCTTGGTAAGAATGTCTAAACATTTAGAAAGCCAGAGTATTTGAATTTTTGTTTTTGTTTAGGTGACGTCGCCATGGCCTCAACCAAGTGTGACGTCGAGGCTGCGAACACGGTCCACGTCGTCCTCCCGGTGGACGCCCGGTGCGCTCCGAGTTGCTCCGCCATTGCCCTCAACCGTGTCGTGAATGTGAACAAAGAACCCGTCGTGGGACTTTGTAAGGAGGGGGAGGAATGTTGTGTTGTTTGATTTGAAATGTGGTTTTGGGTTACCCGGGTCATCAAATGTTATGTATTCTACAATAAACGATGGCATTGGTTTCGATTTTTTTTGGCATTGGCATTTTTTGCCATCGTAGCGTCATTACATTGTTTCATTCGCCACGAATACAATGATTTCCATTGTCGACAGTCCAAATTGAAAGAACAATGGACAATCACATTCCTTTTTCATTCAAAACAATTCAATACCGTCCATGACTGTAAGCCAAAGAGAGAGACATTTTATTGCGTTTAGGAATTTTCCACAAAACTTTCATCATGACCTTTTTTACTTGTCATCCTTGTTTCCTAGCTGCGGTATTTCCGTTCGCCATTGCAGTGGTACTTTTGCTTCTTCTGATTATCACTCGTAAGACTTAAATTACAATACCTAACGGAATGTCATCATCAAAAACAACTTTCTGATTAGGTGAGGTGACAGCAGCGGAGACTCCTCCAGATAAATGTGAGTTCAAGGAGGCGACCATAGTCCATGTCATTTAGAGATCGCACGCTTCTAGATATTGAGCTATCTAGTTTGGTTGCAATTGACATATTTCCTGAATAAACGAGAATGTATCTCACTTTCATTTTTATTGTTTATTGATTGTTTTCATGGATCGTTCTGCTGAGAACAGAGGACCTAATTAGAGAAGCCAATTCCTATTTTGTTTTTCCTATGAATTTTATAGCAAGCATAAATTTGAAAGGCTTCAGTTCTTGGAATGGTTTCTCATTTATCTCTAGCCATTCCAAGTATTTGTGGATCAGTGTTGGTATACGATGCATTCACTTCAAGGTTCGTATCTTTGATAATCAAAATGACGAGCTACAAGGCTTCTGCACCCTTGCTATTTGCCTTATTTGTAACGTTCGCTTTGAATGTGAGGGGTGACCACAATCCTGGAATGGTTATCCCGAACCTGTTGTCAGAATTGTCAGAGGCTGAAAGGATCCACGTTCACATTGTCACTGATTCGGGACTGAGTTTCTCCCTTGATGGAAATCTGCACCCAATGACCGTACGGTCAATGCCAAAACCATCTGAGATAATGGCACGGTGGACCATCCAACTATTCATAAAGCAAAAAGGCATCCACCTACACCCACTTCGGACGAAGGGGCTAATCAATCGAAGGATACTGGCAATCCTCGCTTTCAGCATCCATGTCCTCCACACCAACGATGCCTACAGCAATGCTAAGCAGGATAGGCACGTGCATTTCCTTCCTGTCGCTTTGGAAGAAATGCAAAGGTTGTTGGAGATCCGGGATTGGCAGCCCGTACGGATGGACCCTCTCAGCAATTATCAGCAACCCAACGCAGCAATAAGCATCCTTCATACAGTAACCTACATTTACGTAGGGACGATGGAAGCATGGAGAGAAATGGGCTACAAAATAAGCTTCCTCATTTACTACTGCAGGGATAGTGGGTATTATGGCAGGTTTGCGTTGAAAGTATCAGCTGATGCACCTCTCATTCAATACTGCCCATACAAAAGTCCACCTGGTGATCAGCTGAAAAGGGTGAAAGGCATATACTTTGTTGGATTGGATTGCCTTCCAAAATACTGGAAGCTAAATCAAAGAAATAACTTATTGTCATCTGACCTCGACGAAAGCTGGGCTCGTAATTACCAAAAGGGGAATCCCTTCGACTTACAGGTGATTGGAAACGTTGAGGTGGAGGAATATCTATTCGCCATGCTTCTCAAAGATTTCAACCTGTCCGTTTGGAACGCTGGAGTGGAGGCTGTGGAACAAAGCAAAAATTATGACGTCCTTCCCACTCATGTCAAAGCATTCCACATTTACCCAAACCGGGAAAATGCACTCGCGAATTACAATATAAAGTCAGTCGATGATGCAGGGTTCTCCGACGTTCGAATCACGACAATGTCTGAAGGGCTTTCCTTCTTCACATGTTACACGGAAGAGTCCCTATCATTTCGATTCTACACGCAGCCGTTTCAATGGAAGACATGGCTTGCCATATTGGTAGGAGTACTTGGAATCATTGGATTCTTGATCGCCACAATTCCTAATGAACGGAACGTTGAAAAGGTATCATTGATGATAATTGCAACGACGTTGGAGCAAGCACAGAGTATTCCCGCTAGATGGGGTGTCCTAAGGGTTGTTACAATTCTATGGACCCTCTTCATCTTGATATTCACAAACTCGTACAAAGGATTAGTCATCATTGGTCTCACGGCTCCACTACCTAGTTCCGTTGTCGACACTTTTGATCAGCTAACGAATCATAGGGTCGGGTACGACAATGACACAAGAGAGTTGACTAATACAAATGAATACATCCATTTACCATTGGGGCAACCCCCCAAAACAGAAAACCTGGGATTCCTTCTCTTCTCCTCAGTTGGCTCTGACATATTTT
>JAQGCL010000233.1:0-18082 GCA_034699605.1 Isotomiella paraminor | reverse complement strand
ATAAGCCTTTGTTCTATCCTTTCTTCAACTCTGTGACTCACTGCACCGACTATAGGAACTCCTTTCTTTAGTCGTCGATAGGAATTATTCATATTGGTTCCGTCGACTAAAATGTGAGAAGAGCGGTCATTGCGTTCTCAAGAATAAAACTACAAATATTTGGATGCGTAATTCTGTCGAAAATTCCAAACTGACCGATACAGACAGCACAGCGCCTTAGGGTGCTCACCACTTGGCGTTGCGCTTTTGACATTGGCAATGACTTCAAAATGTGGAGGATGGTCTCACTTTCAATGTACATCTTCGTTGTGGGCACTGAGAACATGACATTCAGTTTCACAGTTCCAAACAGAGACACGACGGCGACGAGGTAGAATAGATGGGAAGAGTCGAGTGCATTGACACCGAAACGTAAATCGCAGTGATTATTAACACGGAACCCACGGCGATGAGCAGGGGCATAAGGAGAGAAAAGAAGTTTTCGTTTACGTTCTCATTCCATAAGGCAGTCACTGTGTACTTCAAAATCAAAGATTGGATCCTTCTGAACAACGTTCAGAAGGATCCTTGGAAGGATCCAGATCAGAAGGATCCAGATTGGATCCTTCTCCTTCCTCCTTGTGAAACGTACTCGAACGTTTCGTTGGATATCTTGCCATAGGGTGCCTGATACGTTGCGGATAGAGTTTTAACTTTTGTTTACCTGAACAGTTGACAAACTGCTCTCCATTCAAAACGCTACAAAGTTGACCAATGCTTCTTGGAACATTGCCAACAGATGTTTCTTCGTTATCATCCATTTCTAACCATGTCTGGATAATAGTGTGCAGAAGGTTAGAAATATCTGTCGTTCCATTCTTAAAGTTATTGTCTATGCGACGATAGGACGCCGCAGGCACTCCGAGACCATGCGCTACCCCTTGATATCCTGCAATTAACGCATCGTCGTTGATCAACTCTGAGACGATCTGGTGAATACTTGGAGAAGACATAAAGACAGTATGGTTGGAGTGGAATTGATGTGGTGAGGGGCGTTGGCCGCTTGAACCAAACTGCGCATCATGGCTTATCCACTGAATGATAAGCCGATAAGGGTATTATTGATAAGGTATAACAAACAGAGTTTTGCATTGATATGCATATTGTAAATTTTAACAACACCCTGGTATAATACGTTGTCACTGGTTGTGGCGGAATGCGAAGGTGATGATGTCTACTATTTGGTAACGTCTGAAATGGCCAATCTCAGACGTTAGAAAACACGAGAAAAACCAATGGGTCAAAGTGTAGTACAGTGTCAAATGGAATTGTGACCCAAGTAGTTTCCCCATTCGTGGTCAACTACGAGCAAAATATTTCGATTTGATAGTTATTGTATAGGATCCACCAATTCATCTCATACAAACTCCCATTCAAATTAGACGATAGTTTACAACATTTATTCTGTCCTATGCAGATTGATGCAACGCAAGACAGTGGATCTGTCTGCCTAACTTTCTCCTAGCATTTCCGATGCCCACACTAAGGCTTATGCAGCTGAATGTCCTTTTGCAGAGGAAACATGGGAAATAATTAATGACGTTTAAGTCAAGTGTGCAAGACAACAATCTAAAGAGCAACATCGTGGTTTTCATTAAGTGTATATACAAACATTTTACAATAAAAATTAAAACGCCAATCTGAAGGAAAATGCGCTATTAAAAAGTGTATTGTATTGCTTCTCATCACTTCTCCTACTCCAAGCCATCCAGAATGGAATCCCTCAGTTTAAAACCCGTTGAGATGGAAATTTTTAAATTAAATATCGGTCACGACAGACCACATCTTGAAGAAAGTTTCAAAAAAGTCCTTCCAGTCAGTTTCCAATGTAGTTGTCTTTATCATCGTAGATTTCAGAGTTATTCCAAAGTTCGGAAGCCGACCTTGTGTCTGTCTCCTATTGATGCAAAAAAACAAATTAACGAGATGGCAATTAAGCTGGTAGAGGAATGGATAATCTACCGAAATATTCATTGGTGGAATAGCGCTGTTCCCTGCTCTCCCGCCTAGTAGGATGATGAAAAGTATGGTCACAGCAAAAAGCAGAACCGACAATAAAAAGCACCCAATCCCAGCTTTCTTTGACATTGCTCAACAGTCAGACGATGAGTGACTGAAAATATATTAAAGTGAAGCTTGGAAGCTTCGCTATGCAGGTACATCTTTGTGGTGGGCACTGTGATCAGGGCGACAATAAATATCTATCAGCTCTAAATATAATATCTATAATACCTCTAAATATAGCCCTGTAACTTGCGAAGTTGACATTTATTAAGCCATTATCGACAACCTCGAATGTAGATTTTCGTTTAGACGACTTCGGTCCGCAAATGTATATGTCAACTCGGGGCTTCTTGGGATAGACATGGTTAACTATTCAACCTATTTTCATGCATAATATAACATTGTTTTGGAAACGAAATATTGTAATAGGCCTTAATTTTGATCAGGAGAATGTTTTGAGTTTTTCTGTTTTTTGAACGAGGATTTATTTCTTTCTTGTCATTAATATTTTCTATCCTGCCAGCCAGGTTAATCATTTCCTGCAATGGGTCTACTTGGGAATATGTTGCCAAATGGTTTACTATTTATGTGCCCAAAAATTTGAAATGGGCGTAGGCAGGTATTTTTGAAACTGGCTAAAATGTTTTTTCGTTTTGACATCATGAATAAATAAACTCTTTCCAGCCATGGTAATGTTGTTGACCCGTCTCGAATGATTGGTGGGTTCTTATGATGGTAGTATACATTCTTAGTCCGGAGACCAAAAATGACATGGCATCTTACGAGCTATGGAAGGCATGTGCCAACTTGCTCGACGTACTTGCACACATTTCGTACATTCCCATAAGGGTGGATCCGTCTCAAAGGTCCTTAACCCTTAATAAGGTTTCCGGAAGGCTTGGGAAATGCGTTGAACTGATGGGAAAAGCTTCCTTCTTCATTGGTCCCACTACAATTGCTGTATGCCTCTTCAATCTTCTCGATCTTTTCCGGTGGCAGCGCGACACCCCTTTCGCTGACACCATCATTGGGATCATCGGTAACCTTGCCACAATGGAAGGCCTGATGTGGGTGGTTTACGTAAATTTCGTTGTGAACTTCCACCCTGGCATCCTCGTAGCTTTGTTGAACGGTACGAAGGAAGTCAAAAATGCACTTGGGACGGCGATCCGTCGAAAAGGGGTACTGGAGAACTGTGCCATCGCTGCCATATATCTCGAGAAGGTGGGGGTACTTATATTACCAGTCTCCACCATTTTTATGGTTTATGCTGGTGCAGACCCTTTTCGACCACTATTAACATCCCTGCTGCGGTCCTGGACCCTCACTTGTCTTTTCCTTAGGACAATAGTTATGTTTGCACAATTTCGGGAGATCGTCAAAGGATTTTCCATCACTTGTATCCTCGTCGCTCTATTCTTAGTGTCAATTCGCAGTTTTTCATGCACTCTAAGACAATACCTCCCAACAAACTTTCCCTCGTCCCGCAAAGGTTTCACAACGTTCCGAAAGGTCGAAGCTGTGATTGTGAAGTACAAAGTGACTTATCTGTGGATTGAGTGCGGAAATGTAAACTTTTGGTCTCGCTTGTTGCCCGTAATCATCGCTTTCGGTTCGGTGTTCATAATCACTGCGATTTACGTTTCTGTGTCAATGCACTCGACGCTTCCCATCTATTTCTATCTCTTAGCTCCCTTTTGTCTTTTAGCGTCGGCGATCCTGCTTATCATGTTCTCAGTGCCCACAACGGATATTTACATTCAAAGTGAGGCCTTCCTTCACATTTTGAAATCATTACCAATGTCAAGAGGGCAACGCCGAGTAATTTGCACCCTAACGCCCTATGCTATCTCCATCGGTCAGTTTGGAATTTTCGATAGAATCACGTTTCCTAACATCAGTAGCTTCATTGTTGAGAACGCAATGTCCGCTCTACTCACATTTCAGTCGACGGAACCAATTTGAATATCTGGTCTATTGTCTTGCGAATTCATAAATTGGTGTGTACGATAAATTCGTATGTAATAATAATAATAATAAATTGATTTCTTCACGGCCGCAGCCCTTGCAAGTACATTGGTGTGTATGTAAATATGGTAAACGCTTAATCCTACTAGCTTATTTCATTATAATTGACTACTACTATAAGTAGAATATCATATGTATCCAAAGGTTTCTTTTATTTACTTTTAAAATAAATAAATAACAAATAAACTGAAAAAGTCGTCGTACAACAAAGTACCAAGCAGCGGTATTACCCTCGGAACACATTTTTGGTCGGAAACAATCATTTATCAAAAAACAGGTTTCGGATTTCTTTGAACATTGCAACATATCTAGTATTCACACAAACATACATATGCACCTGTACACTGCAGTTCAACCACCTAATTGTAAGACCCATTTAAATTGCATTTCCAAAACAAGTTAGGAGACCTTAATTACGAGATTAGAATCATTAAAATAAATATTGCCCAAACATTACTCATTATGCTTCATTACTTGTTTATCAAGCAAAATAATGTAGAAATACGTCGTATCGCATCCCATCTAATACGTGTAGTCGAGGACAGACTTGTCCTTGGTGTGTTTATGCTGAACCCTGAATACACACTATAACCACTTCTCCATCTCAGTCATTCATTTCTGTCTGTAGTTGCTTCTATACGATACATCAAAATGTTTCTCAAGAAAATACTGAAAATCCAGGATGTCAAGACCAAATTCCTCAAAAGGCCTTACCACTTGCTGAAGGAAATTGTTCAAGTTTACGTCATTCGAAAGCCCTTTCAAGTAAGTGAATTTATTTAAAATCTTTAAAGTTTATGTTGCAATTTATTTTAGGTCATAACGCCCTTCGGTAAACACCGCCCTGTGGATCGGAAATCAATGGTCATCACATGGGAGTCTGTGAACTCTCCAAATTTCAGGGGAAGTGGGGGTGTTTGTCTCCACTCAAATGTATTCCTCAAACACCAGTTGGAATCCACTGGGTTCAGGGTGACTCAACTGCAAGGCTCTTTTGAAGGGACTGGGCTCCCACTGGCCCATCATCTAAACTCAGTGCGCGATGTTACCGATGGTGCATTTATATTAAGGAGTTTGAGTCTCTGAAGTCCATTTCATTGTCTGTGGATCATCAACATGGTGGTCTTGACTAAAGTTGGAATTAAGGTCGGCAAGTAGCCACGATACGGATTTCTGCCACCCACACAATCACTTTTAGTTGACTGGGATCATTTCATCTGGGCATAATTTAGTCCAGGGATTATGGAAATGTATATCTTTCCATCCCACACTCTCTATGCATAGGTGGCGTCAGTGATGATTGGAAAAATTGATGGCAGCAATTCTGAAGATTCATCAAGGGCGTTATGTCGGTACACAATTGTCCTCTCCTTATGAAGGAAGGCCAGTACTTCTTTCGTTGGAGATAGAAGCTAATTTCGTGTGCAAACGCTGAATGCTATGGCCGTCCAGGTACCACGTACCCAGTCTCATTAAAGAACCCCTAAGCCAGGGTGGTATTCGACAACTCTATTCGTTGCCCATCATGTGTCACATACATTGACGTCAGAAGCATTCAGTTTGGACACCATTATTTCTATCGCAATTACTGTCAATGTGTAGGTGTATAATAATCTTGATGAATGATGAGGGAATGAATTATTCAAAATGATTAAGCTGTGTTTGAAACACTCAAAACGACATTTAATTAATTTGCTACGATAATTGAAATGATATGTGTAAATTCGTTCGTTGAGTTATCGAGTTGACAATCGTAAACACATGATGATGCCCAGAACTTTTAAAGTGTTGGCTAATGTGCAAATGTAAAGTAATGGAAAAGGTAGGATTGTAGTGGTTGAGATACACCATTTTGGTCGACTTCTTGTGTGTACAATGCAAACCCAAATGTATCAATAAGAATACAGAATATACCTTTCAATATACTCGTAAGCCGTAAAGACGATTCTGATCATTCCTTTGTAAGCAGAGACATGGCACCCCAAAACCTTTCAAAATTTAAAAGAACCCTCCAATGGATTTGGAAAATCTACCGACGCCATGCAATTGGAACACTAATGGTGACTGCAGCGCAACAAAGCCTTAGTAACTGGGTTTCCATTGTGAGCCCAGGAAAAATTCCCTCAAATGGCATGTTTCCCTTTGGCCTTTTAAGGTTCATAAAAGACCAAAGTTTATACCCCTCTTGTAGCCAGGTTGAGGAGGACATTGAAAGTCGGCCGACCCTGTGCACTAGGAACACTAATGTTGACTTCGAAACTACAAAAGGTTGTACCTGGGATTGCATTGTTAGTTCAGGACAATTCCCCCTAAATGGCGTAAATTTTCATTTCATCTTCCTTTGCTTACTGTTGCGAACCAAACCCGAAGTTAGTTTCCGGGTAGGTATCTAGCTATACAAAACGGGCAGATGCATCAGATTAATCGAGGCATCAAATATATGGGAGAGGGAGAGAAGAAAGACTTTTGTTGGAGCCAGATGTGTTACATACAACTATCTAGGAGAAAGGACACTTATTTCTATGAAATCCAAAAATATTGGTTTATGGCTCTTTCTACTTCCCCTTTATCCCCTTCCCCTTTCTACTACCCTTCGATTTCATTCAGATGTATAAACCATCATCTCAACATTTCATCCCTCGCATCCACTATGACTCGCTCGCTCGGTCACTTCGCACGCTCACTC
The DNA here is from genome assembly GCA_034699605.1 of Isotomiella paraminor. Lineage (NCBI taxonomy): Eukaryota > Metazoa > Arthropoda > Collembola > Entomobryomorpha > Isotomidae > Isotomiella > Isotomiella paraminor. The sequence continues at coordinate 11,325 of JAQGCL010000233.1, read as the reverse complement.
GCATTGAGCAGGGAAATAATATCGATTCGTGAATACACTATGAGTCATAAGTTGGACAGAAAACATAAAGCATTGCATGATCCCCTGTTCCTTTTCACTTTGCAGAGATGTATTTGGTACACACACAGCCTCACTCCTATGTGAGTGGAACCAAGCGTATAACCAGAATGGGCCAGGCAGCAATATAGAGCTGTCCCTTTTGCCTCAGACACAATCCATCCCTCTTCCAGTGAAGAATGGAAGAGGAAAAAACCCCGTCCCCACACTCCAACCCTTCAAGTCGTATACAAATTGTCATGGAAATTATAAAGTTGTGAACCTCCTCGGGTGAACTAATTTATTGGATACAAACGGGACTGAGGTGATGGCTTTTCCTTGAAATTTATCGGCCAAACCTGAGACTTAGTTTTGAGAAACTTTGATATTTTTTTACAACTTCATTCAAGGGGCTGGGAAGCATTTTCAATTCTAAGAAGGGTCAAACTTCTTCATGATCAACGTGGATGCAAGCAAGGAATCAAGCATCAAAGGTAAAAACTGAATTGTGTTGCTTTCAATAATTTGGATTGCATTGTTAGTTCTTGTTTTCAGTAGGCTAAAATCTTCAATTTTTAATTGTTGTTCAGGAACAGTTCCAGCCTTAGTCAATTTAAAAGCTCTCATGATTCAGTCAACATGGAAACAAAACAAACTGGGGATGTGACTCACTTACAATGGAACCCCAGTTGGCGTCATGCTGCAAATTAGATACAGAAAAGAAGATCCAGTCTCTTCAAAGCGGTAAAGTTGAACCCTGAGTTGTAACTTAATCTTAAATGTAAACTATTTATATATTTCCTGAATTTGCTCAAAAAGCAGGCCCCTTATACCATTATATTTTTTGGCGCCATGCAATATCATGTAATTTCTAAAGCACTAATGAAGTAGTCTTAAGTATTGGAATCATGTCTTTCCCATCTGTGACCCTGATATGGCACCGGCAAATGTTAATGCAGTAGCTAACTTCCAGTACCACTGCAACATATGAATTGGGAATAACGCCGTTTCTAAACTGATTTGACCTCCGGTATGGTCAATTAAGTTCATGCAGCCGAATACTTTTTGTAAGCGAAACAGTTCATGGATCTAGGTTTCTATTAAAAACACAAGAATGCGTCAACTATTGGTTCACGTATTACTGCAATCCACTCCCGGATTATTAGCCAATTCGCCAAATTTATGATTGAATACTTTGGATCTTCTGAAGGGTGCTTGTCCAAAAAGAGATATTTCCTTTGAAGCGTCTTGCATAGCAGAGACCAAATATAATGATGATTCAGTCGAAAACATCGGACGACTGATATATTTAAGTATGCTCAGGCCGCTTTTTACATTAAAAATTAGTTGATACTGCATACAATTCGTTGTACGCGGTTTCTCAAATTGAATAAATTAAACAAATGTTGTCTAATGTTTGCCCAAACAAGACATTATTAAGCTTGGTTGGTGGATCTAGCTGATTCATAACAATCCTGGTGTTGTCTGAGCCACTACGCCAATTAATAATTAAAATAGAAGGGGTTCTAATCTTGCAGTCAATAAGCTCCATTTGTAAGCTTGTAATGCCCAAACGGAACGGTGTGCACACCATCAGTCTCGAGATATCGACTGACGTCAATCAGATGTCCCTCGTACTATGTAACGTTTAAATCCAGCATGTTTTAGGAAATCAGAATGAGTGGCATGGTTCCATTGCTTCTTAGTCTAAATAGCAACAGTTTTGTTTGATACTATAGAGCTTTGGGCGGATCGCTACATTGTCGCCTTACTTGCAGAAGCCCTGTTCAGAATGACGTTTCCACTTCAGTGAAATGTGGTTAGTAGGATCGTACAACGGGTGATGAAGTGGTAAAGCCCCAAAGGCCAACGGGAAAGATAAAGCAGTTTCGAGTTCAAGCCACTCTCTTTCACCTGAAATGTGAGAGAGTTGTACCACGTTTGGTGCACAAGTAACTTAGTGTTCTCCAAAATCGTTAATCTCCAAAAACTGCTGTAGTTAACCTGTAGTAAAAAAAACCTCAACCAACTAAAGCGTCATCTCCGAAATATTGTAATGCTCTGTGATGCAAAACTACTTTCTCCATGTCAAAAAGATTCAGCAGTACCCTTTCACTTCCCAACCGTGAGCTAGCAATGTGTTGCTGATGGCATGTGCCTTGTGCAGCTTTCGTTTGTACGGCCGCAATATAAGCATGCTATCTCTGTGATGCAGTTGAACGGAATACTTCAATGAGACCTCATACACTCTGGAGCTGGGGTCCATTGTGCCAAGTTGACTGAAGATGTATTATTTCCTATATTTAGGTGGCCAGAAAATTTTCCTATTGTCAGGGAAGAGTCGGCAGATATATGCGTAGAAGTCATCCTTCACAGGTTTATAATAACATACATTAAAGAGTTTTCGCATCAAAATGGGGAATCGATTAGGTGAAAGGTGGCAGTTGTGCCCGGCTGCGCCCAGATGAATTGAAGAATGTCACCTTTCTCTAGAGAAGTGGGAGAAAGCTTAGCATTCAGGATTTTACAAAGTGTACGTTATCGACGAGCTGGTTTTTATCATTTTTTTGGCGAAGAGAAAGTTCAGACCTGGTGTTTGTGCTCCGACGCAGCCGTAGCGTAGAAGTTGGTTCCTGTTTGGTTTTGAAAGGGGTTGCCGATAAAACTGGCAGGCTAGTGTAGTAGATGAGAGGGCAAAACTCCGAATGCATTTGGCTCCGCTATACACTCTTTCAATGGATAGTAGCTGCCAGTCTAAAACTGGACGGTGTGATGAGCTTTGTAATAGCTTTGACTTAACGTGCAGACGTTTCTGGCGAATCTTGAGTTTAGTATGCAGTTGGGGCTCATGCTTTGTAGGCTTGGTCTGCCTGTGAAATGCTTAATCTGAGTGAAAGTAGACATGTTCAGCATTTGAAATGTTAGTATTTTATGCAGTTGGCTTTTCAAGCTGTGAGATGACAATATGTAATGAAAGTAATTGCAGCCTTCAATGTCAAATGATTATAAGGATCAGACTTTTCAGCAGGGAAAAGGAACGGATTGACGGATAGGAGACTTCGGTACAGTTAGAAATGGGCAAAATGTTTAACGGAACGGTCTCTGTTAATTTACTGTTTTACTCTAGCGAGTTTGCTTTGAAAGAAAAGCAGGTTGACAATGCACTCGATAACAACGATATGTTCCTTCCTTGTAGACGGTGTACTCGGACACGTTTGAGGTTAGCCTGTTGTACAGCATTTCATCCAAATTCGTCCACTTTGTGCCGAATCAGAGAAAACAAAGTTCTTTAATTCACGAATGGGACTTGTCATCTGCTTCACATATTTTTGAGTTGCCACTCCTGTAATAGCAGCGTTCATTTCACCCATGAAATCTGAGGCAGCTTGTTTATGTCTAACCTTAGGGATCTGATGTTGAAATTCGGGTTGATCACGAGTTTTGGTTTTCACAACCATTTAACGTGGTCGGACATTTCTGACCGGATTTAGGACATTTCTGAACGAATGCATGCTACCCTTTTTGCTGGTAATTTGAGATGGCGATGGCAGGAATGGGCGAAATGGTTTGCTGGTACGTTTTATAATGATCTAATACACCGAATTTAGGCATTCCTCGAGAATTTAGTATCGATGGAAATCTTCAATTAGAAGGGAAGCAAAAGCTTGCATTATTGAGCTAATGGGAAAGCCGAAGGACTCTAATATAGGAATTGAGTCGACTGTATTTACATGGCTCACATGTCCCGCAGTGCTTCATAATGCCCTGAAATGTGTTGTGAAATCGCAGGAAGACAAAAGTATTATGTATGAGGTAAATGGTTTGTGAATGTGCATTGAGCAAACTATACCATATTAAAAGCGCCGATGTTTCTAGTTTGTAGGTTAAAGTCTTCTGCAACGTATCTTGTTCGTTAGCACAATGACCCAAAATTAGCTTATTTAATACCTTTAACTTTTAAGAATGGTAGTTAGCCTAGCGTAACCTACCCATTTTATGAATAATATGTCAGGTTCACTAGCTATTAGCGAAGATGGTGTCAGTGAAAAAAATATTGTGTACAACTAAGATCCGCTTTTCAGATTATCAGATTATTATTAAAAAATTAGTTGCTTTTCTTAATTGTGCTTTCTCTTATGTACTAGGTTAGAAACATAACTTGTGTTCCACTCGGTTCGTGTATTACTGTAGATGGAACAACTGAACATAAAATAAACAAAACAAAATGTTTGTTTGTGAAATGAGTTGGGTGTATCGATTTTTGTACTTTTTAAGTCTATTGGATATTGCACCAAAACGGTGGGTCAAATAGACAATTCATCATAACGTACGTTGGAGCTGTCATCATCAATTCATTGATAAATAAAGCTACATCCAAAGCGCACGATAAACAACACGATACATCAGATAGGAACAGATCTACATGCTTATGCTTGTAGGTAAGAAACTTTTTTTTCTACTTATCCAAATCCATTCTCATTGTCATCGTTATCACCTCATCATAAATCAAATGGGGATAAATCATGCAGAATTGAGCATCATATTTTTCAATTTGAATTGAACACCTCACTTCAATTTTCGCAACCAAAAATATACAAACTTCATGGCGGACGTATAAGAAATTTCTCCTTATCCGAAACAATGGGGTTACTTGGTTACCTTCTCTTGGTGTTGTTGTGAGGCGGAACATCTGCTCGAGACTTCCATGTCACAACGTGCAAAACGATGTTTTACTTTGTGTTATCCGAGCCTACTTTGGTGTATGACGGACTCGATTCTGTGTACATCTTTGGAGGATACAATTATGAGACTTCCACAATTCATTAAAATATTCAAAAGTACAGCATAGCAGCTGACCGTATACAGACTGTAGGGCGTCTTCACAAACCTTTGTTTGGGAAGATGTTTGGGAAGCAAAGCCGAAATGGGGCTGGAGGCTTTTCTCCATTGTGACGACGATGGGGAATTTATCAGTGGCCTCTTACGACGGGGGAAAGGTTCAAATTGACCGAAACACCGTCATTCTGATCGGAAGAGAAGATTTTGGAATATAATATGAACACCACTGAAGGCAGGGTATTAACGGATCTACCAACTTGTTACAATGCAAGTGTAATTTGGAATGGATGGAGCGAGTTTCCCTACGCTCGTATCGCCTGCTACAACGATGGTGTATTTCCTTATGACCCAGTGTCAGGGAATTTGTACTAATCGACTATCTACCCGACTTCCATACAGGGTACGCATTCGATGGATACAAGCATTTGAACGGCGTGGGTGGGTACTACATGTACCACGATTGGGCCGGGAGTATTGCGAGAATCAACATCAATACGATGGAGTGGGAAATGCTTCCCGTGACAGGATTACCAGGAATGTTTTTCTACCCGGATGAAGCCGTTTTTACCAAAGACTTTTTTACCATAGAATCAATGTTTTTTGGCGGAAGTCGTGTGGAGAATGGGAGTATTAGAAGCAGCAGGGATATTTGGTACATTGACACCTCTTCTAGCGACTCAACACCAACCCTGGATCCACCACCCACAACAACCCTAATACCTGCCCCTACCACAACGCTTGACCCTGATATTTTTGACTGCAAGGTCGCCCTGGATGGATTCTACCCTCACCCATATCATTGTGACCGATACATTGGCTGTCTGTCTGGCAAAATGACAATGTTCCAATGTCCCACAGATCATCTGTTTGATCCTGTCAAAAGATTCTTCAACTACCATCAACTCGTGGATTGTGACCTCGGTTGCACGAGTCGCCAGGATGGGCTCTATCCGCATTCGCAAGACTGTCGTCTCTTCCTTGCCTGCATGGGGAGCGTTAGTTCTGTTTACAAGCGTCCAGGACCACTTCTGTTTGATCAAGAGGGGCGTAGATGTAACGTGCCTTCCATCGTGGAGTGTGACGACGTGGAAGATTATTAGCAATTTTGAGACGCTGGATTACACATTAATCAACATTTAAAAAGTTATGTAATAATCAGTTAGAACGATGAACCGTACGACCCCTTTATCTTAATATCTATCAAAACGTTTATGAGCGTCATCAAATATTTATAATTGCCAAGTCGACCACGTATTTTACATTTCTTATCACTTTTGAAGTTATCAATTTTCAGGACAAGTTTATTAAATGTCGGTTTGAGGGCCTCAAACATAGCTTAGTCATTCACAATAATTCAGTAACTTATCATTCATCAGAATTTTCTTCGGTACTTTGATATGGCGCCGAACGAATGTGGATTCGTTGACCGCAGACTACCGTACAACTCCGCATCGCACACGGAGTGGCTACAATTTTCAACGAAACCACGAAAGAAGTTATGGTGTTCATTCATTGGGACTTCGTGAGGACATTTCTGTATCGGCACAACGTCCTCGATGGATCTTCAGAATTTCTGCAATCAATGTTTCCAAGGATCACTGGCGCCACCCATCCACGGGGAGTGTGGGATAGAATGTGAAAGTGAGGAATAGAGATACCTTAGATACGATTTAATCATACGATCATTCCACCAAATCACGAATTTGTGCGTATCATATCCATTTCGGGTAACAATGATTGAATCATCAATAACTCTGGATTCAACTTGATTTTTATTGTGCGTCCGGTATAGTTAAATGTGCAATACAACTTTATTCTGTTGATGCCGCGAAGCTGAACTGGCAAGGCCGATGCAAAATGTCCCTACTTTCCCTGGAGACCAGGTAGGTAGGTAGGTATAGTTTATTTAGCTGAATTGATTTGGCCTTTCGGCCCTTACAATCCCATTACGTTCATATTATCGTCATACATATTTTGGTTCCAGTTCACAAGTGACATTATTATTATTAGTTTTCCATAACCATATAATTCCCTGGAGACCAATACCGGGAGTCTGACCGAATTGTACCTTCATTTCAAGGTCAAATCACATCCAGATCGTCAGCAAATTGTAGTATTTTAAAAAAACTTGATGACTACCCCTTAAATTGAAAGATTCCTTCGTTTATCGGTCATCTTCTTCCTGTACCTGTTGGAAGCAACCTCACCACAAAACACAATGAGGGCCGCAAATGGCAATACACCAACTACAAGGGCAAATATTGGAATGACATATGGACCAGGGAAAGGAACAATAATGTTTCTGATCCAATCACATCTTTTCGATATATCCGTCTAAGGTATCTCAGTGTCCATTCACACCAGGTTCATAAATCCCCGCCTCTCTAACTTGCTCAATCCTCCTCGAAATATCTCCAAGCATTGTGGAGGATACGAATAGATAGAAACAGGTGCCGGGTACAGTGTTGGGGACACATTTGCATTACACCGTTCCATTGAACCGTTCCATACTGATTGCATCCGAATCCAGTCTCCCAGACTTTGTGTGCCTGGAATATGCAATAAACGCAAATCTCGAATCGCCCCTTGTAAATAGCGTCTGCGTCTGGGTCCCAGTGGACCACATTTTTCGGGCACACAATGACATTCAGAGCACACTCTTCCTGGAACTGAAATTCAAGGGAGATGTGCTTCCCCGAGGTGAGAGTCCCGTTGAGGTCTGCCATCACCAGCATCGTTGAGAGAATAAGGAGGGAATGGGATTCGTGGTAGTTGTGAATTATCCATTCCTGTTTATCCCTTTGACTCGTTTGCCGAATGCCATGGGAAAATTTTATTACACAATTGCCCCATCCTTGTAACGGGAGGGTGAACCGGGCAGCAGAGACTGACATATCCCTCAGTTTGGATTGTTTTGAACGGTGGATGACAACTAACGGATATATTTTGGTTGTCCTTTTAAACTTTGTGCAAGCCCTTCACACGAGAGCAATATGCTGTCAAAACTATTGTTCAAATGGTGATGAAGCAATCATGAATTACATGAATTTTAAGCTTTTTTGGTCTGCAGCAACGCCATATCGCAAATGGGAATTTAACGTTACAAAATCCAAGTCTCACCACGTCCAGCCCCTGCAAGAGCTCATGGGATGAAAATATGTACGTGACCCTTAGTTTTGCCTAAGTGCCTAGCACCATGTCGATTTTCACCCTGGTACTCCCGAATTACCCCGAAAATATCCCCTGAAAGTGCAAACTGTAAAAAGTTATATAGCTGCACACTTGGTTATCCAGCATAGCACTCAAAATGACGACGAGTTAGTCGCAACTCTATGGATTACACAATCGAACAAAATGGAAAGCAAGCACAGCATCTACGTATATCGAGATGGTGGTCGTATATTGTATGTAATGTACTACATACGATGTTATGTAGACTTATTACCGGCGTCCTTTGTCATTGGTCGATAATTTCTTCAATGTCATTTGGTGACCATGGATTATTCGTATCATTAAAAATTTATGATCATCACGATTGACGGTCATTGGGCATTATTTATTCAGCAGAGTTGAACCAATTAAACATTCACAAGGGAACACCACAACGTGTAAATGGAGCTTCCTCTTGGTACTGACATATGTTGTTGTTGTAGTAGTGTGGTACCCTTGCTTTCTGCGAACCGGCACTTTAGGGTCGGTAGGAAACAAAACTGCAAAATATCCCTTATGGACTATAGCATTCAAGAATTCAATCATGTGAAATTTCGAAAATCCCAAAATTGAACACAGTTTTGAGTTCTACCACCTATATTTCATACACCACCGCCAAGGTTCCATTTTAAGTTACCCCACCACCATGGTTGAGAGCAATTGCCACTGTGTATAACGTAGGGGGTCACTTCAATTCCAATTTTCACTGTAATTGAAGATAAGATGCATCAAAGTCAAGGGACTTAATAGGTTCATCAAAAGAAGCAGCATTTCCTGGAAAAAAGCCGGACTGGGTGCATGAACAATGCTTTTAATCATCTCCTCTTCTCATACAGTAAAGGACAAAGTTGAGTGTTGTCAAAGACATATTATTGTTGATAAAGATGTTAATACAATTAATTGATATAAATGACATAAGTTGACATCAAAATTAACACAGAAGTTGGAAACAATCAAATGTCAAAGTGTGAAAGTTTCGCGCATTTAGGGCACTACTGGGACGAAAAGAATCCTTGCTTTCCCCATCCCATATCGCACAGCGGAGATGTAGGACCGGAGACACCCAGTCACGATAGAATCCACTATGTCAATGTACTTGGCCACCGCATCCCCATGGGACAAGAGAAGATCCTGACGAAACCACAAGTAATCCTTGACCCAGGCCCTATGTATGTATTCGAAAAACTGTAGGCAAGTCGTTTTGGTGTCTTATTCACGTACCCAAATTTTTCTGTTTCCATTTTTAAAACGTCCCCTGGGTCCTTACCATTGAGGAGTTGAAATACAACCACGCTACCCAACTCCCCTTCCGCCAGATCCTTTCCAAATCCATTAAGGTCGTTCAGAGAGGCGAAAAGGCAAGTCGCTAGGGTTTGCAAGTGTCGCAATTGTGGGGAGTGGTAGATCCATCGGGGCAAATATCCGTAGTTCCGAATGTAGAAGGAGTCCACCATCAGGAGGAGTCCCGAGTCCTCTGACCTCATGAAGCGGTACGTCTCTTCAGAGAAATTTATATCCACATCTCTCTTCGTTCCCATGTGCTGATTCACCCAACGGTTCGCAGAATTCATTGGGATTATGGAGAACATGAACTGGATTGTGTCTGCGCTGGAAATCCAGGATCCGGATATGAAATCCATGGAGGAGACAAACAGGCGGTAGACAAATGGGTGGAGAATGAGGTGTTCATGATCCATGAGTGTCTTCTTTGCCTCATTTGCTCCGAAGATATTCAAAAGTCGCTTCACTAAATTCCAACACCTTTTCCAATTCCTAATTCCACCTTTCAGCAATGGAAAAGTCAGACGGAGGAGGGCGAAGGTGACTTTACCACGTGTCGAAGGAGGTGACGTCCGAGATCTTTGCATCACACCCCCGTCCGATACCCCTGAAGGACAGACATGAGAAAGGAACTGAGTCTGAGAGTCTTTGAATACAACGCGTGACTCAATGCTAATTCAAATACCAAAACCAGCGAAATTTGTCTAATGTCACCTAATTGTGTCTAATTGTTAACTCAAGTAGCAAAAGTTTTCAGTTGAGCATTTCTTCGCCAGTTTGACTACCTTTGAAATCACCGATAGTACTTTCCTCCTAATTAGTATGTATCATTGACCTGGTGTGTCGTGTGAGACGTCAGAATTAGCGCGATGAGTTAACAAAAGCGTTGCATTTTGAACAAGATGTAAAAACCCATTTAAAAAACTTACCAAAAGCGTTCAGAACTTTCCCGACGACTTCCCACACTTGGTAAAATTCCTGAGCAGGGATCCGATACTCTTCTAGCAAAAACTCTTCCTGGTCCCTATCCATCATGTCATCCACAAGAAATGCAAACGTAAAGAGCTCAGCCATTTGACGAAAGACCTTTGACCCGGGAACTCCAAGTTCAGGTAAACCCATGGGTGTCAAAAATGACAAAGTGTGATTTGTCAGTTCCTTCGAGTATCCGGGAAGGAAACAGGTGGCGAAATGTCCATCAATCCACTTGTTAAGGGAGTCTTCCGCCAGGGCAAGTTGTTCAGGTGACAGAACATTTTCATTGTGTGACGTTGTGAAAAATGGGACTGACAATTCTGTTGAAAAGTCAATAAGTTTCTCATGGACGTTTGACGGCAATTTAGGGGAGATAATGGAAGGCACATTGATGGAAATTTCAAGGGTTCCTTTCACAATATTTGAACCATGTGCCATAATAACAATTACAAGATGGAGCAAAAATCTAAAAGACAACGATATTATCTGTGTGCAGAAAGAACTTAGGGAACCACTGTTCAATTCAACTTTTTGGCTGATGAGTTGTGTGTGTGTGGGGGAAAAACAACAAATTACATAATCACTTTTAAGAATCAAGGAATGTCGTTCTATTATACAAATTGTGGTTTGGATAGTCGTAAAGTATGTAAAGGTAATGTTTTAATGAGTTGGCTAGCTTAGGTCTTATTGTCGCATAAAACCGGAATATTTTTTGTTAAGGATACACCATAACAAGGACGGTTGGGATAAAAGCAGTTTAGGGGTGTACATAGAACGTTATGCACGTATGTAGAAAAGCGCAAATCAACTTTTTTAATGGCTTTTATAGTTGACGACGATTCGTCAGACAACGTTAGTGTTATCCTACCTACCAAGAAGCATAAAGGATTCCCCTTCTCCCAAAGTTATTCAAGATGTCATCATCAACATCAACATTTCCCCTTCCTCCACCTCCCCTTCCCTACCCACTTCTTTTCGGGAGAA
>JAQGCL010000232.1:0-18093 GCA_034699605.1 Isotomiella paraminor | reverse complement strand
TAGTGATGGACTGCTGCCACATTTGAATAGGGCACAATGGGTGATTAAAAGCATAGACTACAAGGTTCTTCACCGGTATGGGTCACACATTCCTTTGTATGACTGAACCTGACGACAATTTCATAAACTGAAACTTGAAACTCACAGATCTGTATCCCATGAATATGAAGGGTGTTCTGAAGCAACATAAAGGCACGTTTTATGGGAAGCAAAGAATTCATATGCAGACGCATCCATAGGATTATTCGTCAGGAGTGGTGTGAAAACTTATTTCAATGCGATGGTCTATTATCAGCTCGCCTTACATTACTTATGATGTTGGACGTGCCGATATTAACCGTATGTTTGACTCTCCCTTATCCCGTTTCCAGGAGAAGCGTAACGAAAGAATACCGCATGGCAACTCCCTCTACCCCCAATTCTGTTTGACACATGGAAGTCCCTCCCATGTCTGCATTCGGAGGGCTTGAATGTATCCAACACCACGATTTGGAAACAAAGGCATGCAGCTGTAGAGAAACTACAACCAATTACCGACTTATTCGAAACCCTAAATGTTACCCGTGTGGATCCTGGGACCCCAGTAGTTTATATAGAAGTGTACTCCATTTCATGTAGGTCAAGCTACCCGTATACTGAATATCGTAGCACCAGGTCAGTTGAATTACAACGTTTGTCGGTCATTCATAATACGTTTTTGGTGGATGTTCGAAACGAATTATCCTGGAGAGTGGGAAACGCTTTGCACACCGTATTCAGAGAAGCCAAGACGCTTTTCTTCGGGCTAACCAGTCTCCTTCTTGGTATCCGACGTTTTCCTAGTTATCGATTGAAGGGATACCAAAGGCAACCATTTTATCTGCAATCGTCGGAGACTCGAGCTTGTGAAGACGAAAAGTTTGTAGAACTGAGTCTTACCGAATGCAAAGCAACCGCCTATGCTTACGAGGTTTATTCGGAAGAGAGAAGTCACTTGCCACACTAGTATTTTAGGCGCAAGTCTCCCGACCTTTCCTGGTACAGGAATCGTGATCCCCTTATCCTACCGTCAACTATATATGTCTCCATCCACACTCCCCCCAGGACCTTTCCGCATCTTTCCTTCAAATGGTTCCTGAACACGGGACTGTTTCTAAAGGACATTGAAAAGGGGAAAGTGGATTTATTGAAAAAAGCAAAGAATGCGTCCGCCATACGATTGTACCGCCCTGTATCGAATCAGTTAATATCCGAGGAGCCGGAGGCCTTGTCCCTTGGAAACTCGAGCGTTGTCACCGTGCTTATCCTGGCCTCCGCGGTGTTCGGCACTTCATGGTTGATATTTTTTACGGAAATCCTTCGGACTCCTCAGAGTCGTGTACGGCTATGTCGGGGAGTGGTGGATTTCTGTCGGTGGAAAGGATTTCAGAGAGTGGGGTAAACTTGTGAAGGACGAGTGAGGAAATTACTCTTTTGCTGTAAGTTAGCCTGCCTGAAGAAATAATGCCAGTCTGCAATATAAAATGTATGACTATAGAGACTAGGAGATTCTGAATGGGTGATTGATTGGGACCATGATGAAACGGCTAGATTAGTTTAATTATGGTTAAGGAAAGTGTTGCATCGTTAAAAATTGCTGGATAATACACATATGAAGTTTATTCATACATTAACTAATATATGATATACTAACTGCTGGTCAAAGAACTTTCAATTTGAGCAATTGGCCCCAAAACGTGTGACTTGATTTTAAACACATGTTGTCTTCTATCACTTCTTCTATCAGGAGCAAACACTCTACGGCGTAGAGGGAGCCCGTTACTGCGAACGAAACTAAATTGCTTTCAATTGGACATCCTTGGATTTAATCTGCCAAGTGGCAACTTGGTACAGTATGACAGTGCCAGTCTAACCGATATACGAGTATCACACTGAAGCAATTCTTTGTTGTTCTGGAGACACTTTGTATAAACAATTTGTGGACAAGTACGAATTATAGTACGAAGACGGGCATGGCATTTCGAAGGCTTCTCGGGTCCCTGCATTTATGCATCCTTTTCCTATGGGTACTTGTATCAAGATATTCAAAACTTTGTGTCCTAAGGGAGTTTTGATCTACTTGTCTTAGGTTTCTTCGATGGTAGTCTCAGGAGGGGTAGGAGATGAATTGGATCACGACGAAGACGAAGAAACTTTCGTTCGATGGGTTGTTGCCAAAATACGGAAAGAGGAAGATGGATTGGCCCTAGACCCTGCCCGTGAGGCAGAACTGAATAGTAGGCTGGAAACCATTGAGAGAGCAATTTCGGAAATACGTAGCAGCTTATCGAACTTGTCTGGTAGAGTAGACTCCGTTGTGAGTGTGTCTGCCCAACAGGCATCGATAACAACTACTGAGCCATTTACGACAAACTCAGTGAGACAAATGTATCACACATTATACTCTCAAAAATATACCCTCCTTCCTGCTGCAGGTAACAACGGCTACATCGGAAGTAAATTATGAAACTCTTTCACCATTATCACTGCCATGGTGGCGTTCCATCCTGGCAGGACGATGAGAACCGTAAAGTTGGCATCTGCAAGTTTTTCATTATCGTTTTTATAATCTGTCTGCCTTCATGTGTTGTCAATAAACTATAAATTCTACAATCACGGATACATATCAAACACTTAATCATCCTTGAACTTTAAGTGCCGTCGTAAGTACCCAAATCTAGCTGCTATGTGGCTACACTCATACATTGTTGACGAGATAGATATGTTGCACAATTTATTACCGTGCAAGGGTACAATTGAACTGTATGGTTCTAATTTTCAAGGCTTCTGATTAGGTTGTTGCTTGGATTTTGAAGTCGGTGGTCCTTTACTCTTGCCATATCCATAGTCTCCTGAAATGATGCAATTTGGTCTTTCGATGATTCGACAATTTGAATGGTAGATACGTCAATGTCCTCTACTGCAATTCCTCGCTTCTCATATTCTTCCAAAAGAGAGACTAACTCTCTCTGATTCAAAGCAGAATCATATACATGCCTAGTGTGCCAGATTGGCCAGTGCCAGCCAATACCAGACGTGCCTAGTCATGTCATGTACTAATGGTTGATAGTAGTATAGTGTACCTATAGACTCACAACATAAATTAACTTAATTAACTAATTAGTTGTTGCGAGTCTAGCAACGGTAGAGCTTCACTCTAGACTCGCAACAACTACTAGACTCGCAACAACTAATTAGTCAATTAAGTTAATTTATGATAATATTAGTCTTGTCCACAAAACTGTTGAGTCTAGACTTGCCCCTGAAGATGCTTCATGGCTTAGGCTTGTCTCTGAAGATCTTTCATGGCTTAATGTCATAACCTTTAATTTAATACGACGAGTATAGACTTACCTCTGAAGATGCTTCATAACTTAATGATCTTATTGCACATTGTTGACTCACTCCAGTTTTGTTTTTGAAATTGCGTAGCATTTTGCCTCTCAAAAAGTTTGTTTACATTTCGTTATCGAGGGGGCGGCTCCTCTCTCTCTTTCTGAGTGGTGGTGGAACACTTTTTGCGAGGTGGAACATGTCTGAACGGCTGCTGTATCTCAACAAAACTCTCCTTCCTCACAAACAATGTCGGAAAGATGTGGGACACATCACAATAAACACCATCCCCATCCATGAAATAGACGAGGATCTCTGAATAAAAGTTAGGTCTTCAACCTTGTCAACTGATAAGGACGTATCGACCGGGATAATTCAATTGGTATGGATCGTAAAGTCTTGGAGGTGTTCATTTCAACCCTCACACCCTTTTCCCCCCCACACATTATTCCTTCCCTCTAAAACCTTTATGATGAGGTGTACGGATTCTACTATAAGTTATTTGGTTAATTATACCTATTTGAGGTCCGTTACTCCTTCAACCAAAGTTGTATGTGTAGCATTATTCTGGGGAACATTCTATTATGAGTACTACAATTGTCCTTTATATTCTCAACATACCACATTTCTCCGAAATCATTTGGATAGCGGGGAATTATTTCACTTTGATTCCTGCATTTATACAGAAAACTTTAACTATACATCACAACTATGCATACATACAACTATGCATCAAAATGGGGCTGTAGAAGTGATGGCATGAAAAGATAATAGATAGAAAGGAATCTGCATGCAGAAATGGTAAGATCTAAAACCGTGTTGCAACATTAATGAATCTGTACGACTAATAATTTATTTAGGCGTCTGCAACGTTTTGAAGCAAAAAGCTAGCAACAAGCTAATTTGAAGTTCTTTGGCATTTGTGGCATTACAGCCTTATTTCGATTTCATTATGAAGCCACAGACGACTTTGTATTCCGTTTTGAAAGCGCCATTCTTATCCCAGTCATCCTTCCCACTCTAGAATTAAAGGATACATTGCCCTTTGATAAGACCGGGTTGGATTGTTATTAGGGAGTTTCACTACCTTATTACATCATCCTGCAGAAATCACGAGTTAGTCCTCATGTGGGTTGTCAGGGGCGAGTTCTCCACTCCAGCACGCTTCTCAGGGTTCCCGTTTGCAGGGGAGCAGGGCAGCAACTCCAAGAAGTGCTGGTCACTTCAAAATTTGCGATCGCAGGTCACAGTCGACCTACAACCCTTCAGAGTCTATGCCTTCAACACAGCACCTGATTTGATCCGAATGCTTACGGACGATAGGGAGCATTCAACAATGACGTCATCGAAGTAGTAAGCCCGGTGGATATCAAAAGGCGATTTAGCATGGGTCAGGCGTATTCCAACGGGTGGAGGTATCGGTCAACACCAATTCTTCGATGACGTCATTGTTAAACGTTCCCAAAGGCAATTGCGTTTTAGGATATGCAGTTGGTGGAGGTGGTGGTGGCTGCCAACAACAGCATAACAGAACAGTGGCACTGCACTCGCTCAACGCTGATCTCTCTTCCCTGTCCCAAGCTGCTGTTGCTCATGCAATCGTTGTCTTTGTGGGTTAGGGGCATGTTGAGATTTGTGCCAAACTAAGCCTTTCTTAGGTCCAATTTTCGTGATTACATGCATTTCATAGACCGACCCTGAAACTCCCGCAATTACTCGTCGTTAGGAATTATTTCATTACCTTCATTGTGTATTCACCGTTGTTCCCGTCCTTATATAAAATCTTGAAATGTGTGCAATTCTCCCGCCCCAAACAAATCCCTCCGCACTTGCCATTAACTGTTTTGACCGTCTCAATATCGTTCCCAATGTAGTCGCAATTACTCGCCCACTTGTCCTTTCCTGTGGGCCCATTTTGCCAGCTGATGACTATATATACACAGAGATAGTTATACACTTGCGGTGGCATTCTACTTTATGTTTTATCTACAGCCATTTCTTCAAGGGACCCAGCCGTAATTTGGGTGGTTTCGCGGTAACCGTGATAATTGTTTCGTGTGTTACTACCCGAAGGGATTTCCCCTTTGTCCCAATTCCCTTGTCCATCCTTCAAATTGCATTTGTCGCCAATAAGACCATTCCGCGAACTAATCTGATGGAACCAAGAAAAGTGTGTGCAGTCGACTAGATCCCAACACGCTTGGGGACAGTCCCCCTTGCTGATTTCTCTCATCTGGATGTTACCACCCTTGTAGCCAGAATTGTCTGCTGTTTTCACCTTCCCACCAACATCGTCCGTCCAGGTCCGAGCATGGATTGTTGAGGCAAAAGTAAGACCTGCGCATATTATGTAAAACGACCTTATCGGAGTTCGAACGTTGTTCATTGTTGTGAGGATAAAAAACTCTGCCCACAAGAGAGGTCTCAAGCTTAGGCTAACTTAAAGTAACTTTGCGTTTATATTTAGGCCAAACTTTATATAGTTTTTGGGAATAGGAAGTAAGTGAATTTGATGATAAATCGATAAGTTGGCATGTTTTATAATGGGTACAGTCTAGGCTATGAAATTGATCCCGATTAAATGCAGATTGTACATAATTGCTTTTAGCGACACAATTTGATTGGTGTCAGATTCAGGTACTGGATTTATTTTCTTTTATGATGTGAGAGAAATCCAAATACATCACTCACATCATCATCGTGGAAGTTCCACGATGGAACTTACGAGGGAACATCGGAGCATGACCGAGAGCGACTTTCATCAATTTAATGTACAGAGTGTACGCGAATTGACTTGCTATCACTATCGTCTTACTATAACAAAGTAACCTACGTTTTTTTTTCAATTTTTATTAGGTATCTCATGCCTTTTCAATTTGTCAATGGGCTTCCACTTCATAGCTCTTCGTACCCATTTTCTTTTTTTATTGACACTACACATGTCCCAAAATCAATCCACCGTTGTACAATTCTTCAAAAAGGAACAAGACAATTTCAATACCATTTGCAGTAAGCGGATGTCACAGAAACAATTTTTGGGTGAAAAAATTGGCGAAACTGATACCACCTATGCGGCCTGATGAGCACAACACCCAGCACCCACGTCGTTCAGATTGACAAGCATAAGACAATCTTCAAATTATTACCCACGAAAAATCCTCAACCTTGCCCCGACCCTCGATTGGCCTAGGCACGTTACGAAATTTTGGTTTGGAGAAAACTTTGTAATCGTGTACTTAAGGCCTGCCATAAGCGGTTCACGGTGTTGCATTGTGGCTAAATAAATTACTAGTTATTATTACTAATTGTTTTGTCATGTAACTTCTCGTGGGTGCCAACTTGAAATTTTTCTTTCATCAACTATCCGTGGGGGCCAGTTGGAGGTTTACTTTTACTTCACCTCGTGGGTAATGCGTGATAATGGGTGCTACGTTGTAGTAGCCACACAAATGTAGACATTCACTTTTGAGTTGCATCCTATACAGATAAACGTGTGCATCCTCATCACCGTCTCATGCCTCATCTCGCAATACAATCGGTATAGGAAGTCAGTGCAATGCAATAGGTAACAACAATTAGGTTATTTAGGTATGTATTCAATGGTTCAAGCAAATAATGACATCCACTATATTTTCTCTTTCTAATGCTATCCTCCTAACCCACATCTTTTATTCTAACCCAAGTGCTGCAAAACGAGCTTCCATGACATCCGCACTATATTTTCTCCTTCCAGTGCACCAAAACACAAAAGGCTCAAAGATATTTGTAATTTGTGACATTACGACATTGTGATTTGTGACATTGATTTGACATTAATTTGGGACATTGACTTGTGACATTACGACATTTTTGTGACGTCAAAGATTACGTTGTAAGTGATGGTAACGTAGATCGTTGATCAATCACAATATCTCACAAAAACCGGTGTAAGCAGCAGTTGTTAATAAATTTGAAATAAACTGTCCTGTCTTTGGCTTAAAATAACCATGGGTTTAAAGGAAACCTCCAAGATGTCATTACATATGGAAGATTTATGATATTTTTCTCCGATTCTTAATGACCCTAATTAAGGTGATGCAAGGGCACCACAGTTAGTATCACTTCCATTTCAATAATATATGCAAGAAGAATCCATCAAACCGATTAGAACCATCTTCCATCGCAAGTATTGTTAAAAATCTGGATTTGGAACCCGTTTTAAGCAAGTGGAAGTTTTGCATCTGGCATTTTCTATGCACTTATTTTTATAGATGTGATCAACTGACTCACCCCACTTCTAGGGTTCCATTGTAAGAAGAAAAGCAAAAGTTACCAAAAAAACATTACAAACTACATTTTGTCTCTCATCACTACAAAAGCGGAATCATCCGTTGTAAAACATGTATGTTTGTGAGTGCCAAAAACTAGATACCATTCCATGGTACCAAGAGCATGAAATATTGATATGCGATAGAGGACAAATGTATAGTCTCTTAATGGTGATGGAAATAAAGTCAATATTCTTTCCATTTGTTGATTACTTTTGTGACAAAGAAATTTTTCATCAACTTTAGTGGCTGACATTTTTAAAAACTGGATCATTCTTGGAAGATTCGAATCCATTCGACCCGTTGACTGTAAGATCAAAAAACAGTCGGATTAAAGAACATTGCAGCTGCAATTTCTGCTATACCTCGACGGTTGCGTTACAATGCAACCGTGGTTACCCGAGGCTGTGGTTGGCTTCTGCAGTTTATTATGGATTTCTGGGTCTACAAACATTGGGCAGTGGAGAACGTCCGAACGTCCTTTGCCACATCGCATTTTAGACGACAGCAATCGGCGCAATCCTCCTTGTACCCAGACATTGATACTTGGAAAAATGACGACAGATTTTGAAGGGTCCCTCTTTCCAACGATGATACGAAGGGAGAGGAACGCAGACACACTTGCAACCTATGGATTCAACGTGTCGGAGTCAAAGTCTCTTAATCGCTGGATTTGCGAGATAATGCTGATCACAGCATGTGAAGACAACCGAAAATCACTCCCCGAATTTCTTGGGCATATCGTTGCGGTCAATTTAGGAGCGGTTGTTCAGAGTGAGACCGATTATGATGAGTACGGTAATGCTTCACATCCCGTCGTCCGTCGAGAAGGGATGTTCGTCATCTTGGTCCCGTGTTGGGCAATGAGAATCTCTCCTAACTGGAACCTACAGAAGCAAAACGGACCACAAGTGGTGTGTTGCACCGTCAATCCCAACCTAAGCTCGCGTTTTTCCTTTAGCTTGAGTTTCCCTCAAATCTCTGTCCTCCTTTGACCCAAAGACCTATTGGTAGGGTTGGTCGCCACGCTTTTCTTTCAACCCACGGATTACACATGTTCCTTGTCGGAGGGACCCTATTCTCCGAAACGACCAGAGCTCTCTCCAGCTTCCATGTTGTCGAGCTGAATTCTGAGGAATCAGCAAAGTCCATTCTAGATATACTCGGCAGTCACCCAGGTATCCGACGCGTTCTGTGGTGCATCGATGGACCAGATACAACTGAGTGGCTATACCAGATTAATAGCGAGCTAATTTACCTACAATGGCTACAGAGGTGGCTTCACAGCATGCTGTTAAAAGCCAACGATTCATTTGTCGTCTGTGGATATTACGACAACCAGTTCAGACCAGGGATCAAACTGATCAATCTAGACCGTCAAGTTGAGCCGACCTCAATGTTGGGAGCTTTTGGTTCGCGGTACATCTCTTGCTGGACGAAAGATTCCCCGCTGACATACAAAATGTACCATATTCCCTTCCAGAGGGATTTGTGGATTGCGGTTGGTTTTGCCATTGCTTGCCTAGCAACATTTTACTACCTATGGGGGAAAATGGCTGACAGACTTGGCAAACCGGATGTAGCACAAATCCTTCTGGTCCTGCTGAGTTGTTTGGTTGAAGATTGTCATCCACCTGCAGCTGCTGTGAGCCAAACCATGGCTTTCCGGTTGTCATTCGGGACATGGTTCCTGGTTTCGTCAATTCTGAGCGCAGGCTACATTGGAAACGTCATAACTGTTCTCAACGTGCCTCCTCTTGCAACGCTCTTTGACACATGGAGGAGTCTGCCGTGTCTGTATGAAGAAGTGGCCAACGTTACTAATTTGAAAACATGGGAAGAACGAATTAAAAAAGTACGACAGGGTTATCCAATCGATCGCCTAATGAAACTACTAAAAAGGAAAAGCTTAGGAAATGATGTTACAAAATGCGTAGAGGTGCATTCCGGTACTGTGACGAACACGTTTAGCTACATAGTCACATATGCCACAGTTTCTATGCTTAGGATGAATCACAATTCATTTTTGGTTACGATTCTCATGGCACTAGTGCACCACTTGGAATATGGTGTGGAGTTTTTGTCAAAAGAGGAATTGACGATGGTTTACGGAATGACAAGCCTTCTCCTCGGGACCCGACGTTTTCCAAGCTATCGACTGAACTGGGTAGACAATGCAGGTCTTGATTTGGAGAAGAAAGTATTCAATAGGACGGAAGAAATGCAGCTGATCGAGCGGAGCTTCACTCAATGTAAGGTAACAGCATTTGCGTACACTGTGAGCTCTGAGGAGAAAGTTCACTTGCCACTTGAGTACTTCAAAAGGAAATATCCCTATAGTCCCTGGTACAAAAATCGTGACGATACACTGATTTTTTCTAAGCCTGGGTATGCGTATTTGCACGTTCCTCCCACTCCTAGTTTTCCTGTTCAATTCAAATGGATGATGAATTCAGGATGGGGTTCAAGGGACGTTGAAGAGATAAAGGCAGCTTTGTTTAGTACCGTAAAGAACGTATCTGCCCGAGGTGTCTCTCATCCAGGGAAAACCGCAGGCCCTCGACCTTTGTCCCTTGGAAACTCGAGCGTGGTGACCGTGATTGTTCTTGTATCGGCCACGCTTGGGATTGCCACTTTGGGTTTGGGTGTCGAACTCCTTGGCTCTGCTGAGTTTCGTGAAGACTGCTGCCTCAAATGGTGGCGCCTGTGCCAGTGGCTGAGGGTAACAAAGATACCACCAAAGTGGACACGTCTTTTCGTTGCTAGGATTACAAGGATGACTGTACGGTAGGCACTTCTCCAAATGCAATAATCACATAAGTACAAAAAAATTGTTGAATCACAATTGACCCATTGTTGCAGCAAACCACCACAGAGGTGAACAATTGAGGAGTTTGGACCGAACTGAAGTTGACTTTTCTACATTCCCTACCTTTGCTACCAAAAGATAAAGTGGTTAAGTGTCGAGAATTATTCAGAAGAGGCCAACAACCTAGACAAACGTAGATGACATTGTGGAGTCCAGCAGAGGCAACCTTCGTAAGTATTGTACAGTTGAAATAGATATATTGGAGACCATTATAATTGTAAGTTCTTCATCACTAAAAATTAGGATAAAGTAATATGGCATTGCATACAGATTTCAATTCATTGATAGTATTGACTAAAGCAAAAAATAAAAACTTTGAGACCTTTGGCCCAGATACTAAATATTATCACACCCCAAATTATGATTTCCCCTGCTTCATTTGCGTACCTCAACTACATGCAATGAGATACCTGCTGTACTGCTTGCTAGCAATTATTCCTTTACCGGACCACACACACCGTACTTAGCCATTACTCGAGTATGCATGCATCGTAGTACGGAGTCCCATCCATACAATGCTGCAATCCACACCAAAATCCCCTATCACAGAATGATATTTCAGGACAGCAAAAGCAAATCATACCTCTGTGTCTGCGAGTATGAGTTGAGTTGCCAACTTCCTTCACTCCGTGAACCAAAGACTATATATCTACCTTCCCACATTCGAATCCACACAAACCAAACACATGTGAGCACCCAAAAGAGCAGCTAGAATTCTTCCATGGTTGTTGTCATCATTCACAAGAACTACCATTACGCCAGGTTTGTGGGAAAGGGACTGGGGTTGCAGGCACTGCGGGACATTCCCCCACTCTACCGAATCCTTGTCGAAGGCTGGCTGACAATGGAGGACGTGGTTGGGCATTCCAACTTTGCTGAAGTTGTCCCAGAGGGAGCGACCACCTCCGTGAAGTTTGATATGAATGGAATCGCAGGAGGGACAGGGCCAGCCGTAGGATTACGACTCTCACGTGCCAACCACAACTGCGATGGAAACGCATCGTGTGCAACGGATGAGGATGCTAACGTCCTGGTATGACGTTCTTGTAGGGTAACTACATGCGAATGGCAATTAATTAAATGGGCGTTTTTAATAGATCTTGTTTTCAAACTGGGAGATAAAGGCTGGAGAGGAAATATGCATCAGCTATTCGTCAGACCTAACGACATTGCCCAACCACTTGTCCAAAAAGACAGGAGGACCCCAGAGGGACATTGACTGCCCCGAAGACTGCTTTTGTTATGACCCCAAATTACAGGAACTAATCGACAAGTGCTTTATGTTGAACCTGAAGTATGAACGATCCATCCAACTATCCCGACCTGCAGATGGCGTCGAAGCACTGGAGGAAGTAATCCAACTCATGCTGGAAGCCAAGTGTACTCAAAACATGATTCGCCTCGTCTGGAGTTGGATACTCGAAGCGGCGGAACGTGATCCAATGCTGAACCCGATTGGGCTGAAGTATGCTGAGTTGATAAGGGATTTAAATGCAAAGATGTATCATCCCAGCATGAAATATGTGGACGATTCACCAACTACGGTGGAACGCCTAAAGATGGGAAATTGTCAATAATAAGACATCTTTTTTGCATCGATTAGGAGACTTTATTTGTCAATAGTGAATCCATTCAGTACCCATAACAAATCATGTAAAGTTCAGCCCTGTCCTAAAGTAAATGCGGTTATGGATGCTTCATTTCCATGTGACGCTTTAGGCAGGCCTTGAGTCCAAATCTATGTCCACAAATGTGACAGACGTATTTCCTATTGGTGTCACGTCTGGCTTCCTCATCCTCCCCACAAACGAGGACTCTGTTGTTCTTGAAGGTTTCCTTCCTCCTGAACTCCTTCCAACATTTGAGACACTTGAATGGCTCTTGACTTGAGGATGTGGGTGGTGATGTGTCCCTGGACCTCATCCGTCCCTCGGCAGAAGTACCCGCAAAATTAGCACCGAGTCGAAGTCAGACCCTTGTGTCCCCACTCGCTCGTGATCCATCCTCTCTCTGAGGGATAGGAAGCGGAGGCCACAAGTAGAGCAGAGTCCCTGGTCCTCCTTCCTCCTGCACTTGCAACTCTTGTGGTATCTGGGCGTGTCATACGTAAGCAAGGACCCTCCACACACCTCGCAGACATGGGGTTGACCTCGAGGATGGGCCACGGAAATATGGTGGGTGAGGGATTTTCTAGAGGTAAGGAGTCTGGGGCATTCTTGGCAGTGGTAGGACACGGAGGTAGCCTCGTTGGGGTCGCGGTGTGGACGTGGGAAGGCGCACCCATGGTCTTCGTAACTTGAGGCACTGTCTTAATCCTAGACGCCGGAATCCTTGGTGCTTGTCTACTTATGCAATCATAGGATGGTGGCAGTATAATAGACGTCAATTGATATCGAAAGAGGATCAAAGAAAGACACAAAGCCTCATCTTCCCCGAGAAACATAAAGTGGACAACAACATTATGCTCACAAACCGTAACCTCCACACACAACACATATCGCCCAATAGCAATGTTTACACCCAGTCATGAGTATCCTTCATTCAATTGTCAAAGGCACTTCCTTTCGTAGACTTCAATCCCATCCGCCCGTAGCACCTGAATGATATGATGCCGGCAGCAACGTCCACCGCATGAAATGCCATAGATTAAGACAGCAGAGAAAATAACTTGTCTTTCTTTTGCTGAATAGTTCTGTCCATGTTCACCGGTGTACGATTCGATAATACCGAATGTCTCAGCTAAGGACAATGGCACGTGCTTTAAAGTAAAATAGTGTTAGAATTTTCCTTTCTTTTTTTGCTTTTTTGGTTTGTTAGTCGGTTAATATGTCTTTGCATACAGATTTATTTTTGAGAGATTTATTTATTTTATACTCTTTCCCTTCTCAAGAGTATAAAATAACTAACTTTTAAACTACATTTTTTTTGCTTTTTCTTAAACTTAAACTTACGAGAGAGTCCCTTTCAATCTATCAACACTTTAGACAAGGGATCGATGTCAATAGAGAAAGAATGCTGGGAAGTTGTTGTGAAACACTTTTTAATCCTCTTCACCACTTTCATCCTCGTCTTCATACCCTCCAGCGTGGTTGTTGTTGTTGCCATGATGGACGGGCCCTTGGCTTTTGTAGATTTGCATCTCCCTCTCGTAGCGGGCCTTGTCTTTTTCAGAGAGAGGGCTTGATACCTCTCCTTCACTTGATGGGAGGCTGGCCCCCACATCCGTCCAAGGACTTAGGCCACGTCACCGATCCCGTACTCTGCGTTCATGGCCTTCACCTGAGGAATAAGAATAATAAAAGTTGGTGTTAATATTCACACTTAAAATGGACTCTTTTTTATGTGACGAATGAAAATATGGGTTTATCTGTAAGATACTATAGTGAGTTGATTCAGGAGGTGGTGGTCCAGTCATCTTGGGGGTTAGGAATACGAGGCCATTTCCGATACTTGTAAGGGACGTTGGAAACGGCAAAGTTTTTCACAATTACCTCCCACATCCAACACTCTCCCACCTCCGTCCTATGGGTGGGTGGAGCCCTAATGTGACATTGACATTGAAATTGAAATAAACATTGAAATTGAAAATTTTGTTGCTAGATGCACAAACGTTTTCTCAGCTCAACTCACACTTCTCAGAGCACCTCTGTATTCACCGCTTCAGAATGTTTGTCTGAGGATGCCTCCCACCACAACCTCGTGTGAACAAAGTACCGAAAGTCTTCAGATATGGACCCATTTGGAAAAGTGCGAGGTAAGTTGAGTAATGATACTTGCTCCCAGTCTTTTTGTGCTCGCTTGAAAAGGGCCTCATTGTATCACTGATACAATGTACAATCCTTCCATCCTGATACAGTATCAGGATGGAAGGATGTCACGGTCCAGTGGTCTCAACTCAGGGAAGAGGGACTCTGGAAGTTGCTATACAGGGACTATGCAAGTCGGTGGATTCACCCCAAACATTATTTGAAATATTTTGCTTTGATTTGTGCAAAAACCAAATGACAGACTGTGGTGATCCTTGGAAATGTGGAAATGTCATCGATCATTCGTCATCAAAAACATTGTATAAAACAACCCAGTTTCCACCACAGTAAAACGTGGTTCTCAACCAGTGGGGAGACTGCAGTAGGTCCAATTGGTGCCTCGTCAGCATGAAGGTCTAGACTATCAATGTTTGGGCTTCCAACCCCGTAAAACACAACACACAACAACCCAGTTTCCACATGAACCGAACAATGATATACATATCCTGAAGGAAATTACGTCAACCAGTCAAATACCAGAAAATATCGAAAGAACCAGACCCCACAGACATTCGTTATGCGATAAACATCCATTCTATTTGTCAAAATAACCCTCGCTCCAATTTACGATCTTCTCATTAAAGCATTTCTTAATGGCTTTTTTTTGCTCCAGAAAATCCAATTTTCGTTTATTTTGCCATTCACTGTCCAAGTATTAAATCCGAGTATTGATGCCAGAATCGACGTGACTATTACTGAAAAAGCTTGTATACAGTAGATGTCAGAAATTCATACATCGATTCAAGTTAGCATTCAGCCATTTTCAGGTTTGATCCTCTACAAAATGAAGCCCACCAGTAACATTGTACAAGACTGGGTGAACTACTTCATATTATTCCCAAGCTTCACGTCATGTATTTCCTGGAAACAGTGAGGGTTACCGCTGTCATTTCTCTCGTGGTTGCTGTTTGTTCATTGAAGAACCAGAGAGAATGGGGAACGTCGGAGAATCCCCTTCCTCATCGAATTCTGAATGACAACAATCGTGGTTACCCAACGTGCGCCCAGACTATGGTGTTTGGTTCAATGAGCACAGGTTTGCAAGGACCCCTTCATCCAACGATGGTGAGAAGGGAGAAGGACGTGGATAGACTTGCTGACGAGGGATTCAACGTCACTACGATGATGCTCAAAGGCTGGAGGTGTGAGCTGATGATGATCACTGTTTGTGTGGTAAAGAAGGGAAAGCCAATTTCCAATTTCGTCGGTTGGATTGTGGCAGCGAATTCCGGAAGTATCATTTAGAAAGGTACTACGGATTGGAGGACTCGGGAACCCAAGTTTCGCCGTGAAAGGATGTCGGCGATTGTGGTTCCCTGCATTACGTTGAGAAATTCTATTGACTGGAACTTACGGACGCCCGACGGAAAACAGATGGTGTGCCCATCCGACCGGTCTGATCCGAAATATAGTCACCTTAAAACGCTATCTCTGCGGTATGGATATCCGCGGATATCGGTCCTTCTTTTACCATGCCATGGGTCCCACATATTGTCAGGGAGGAGATCAAATATTTCTCTTCTGTTGCTTCAGCCCACGGATTACGGTTGTTCGTTTCACCGCCTTCTGACGGACAGGACTGCCTTCGAAGTCCAGCATCTGGTTATCGAACTGCATTCTGGCGAAGAAAGTTCCATTCCCCAGATTCTTGTGACAAACCCTTTTACACAACGAATACTATGGTGCTACACAGAGGAACAGAAATCTGGCGCTGTATCATTCTTGGATGCCCGTAAGCTTTACTCGGAGTGGATTGAAATTTGGTTGAAAGGCACGCTGTCAAGGAACAACGCTTCACTTGTACAGTGCATTGAATATGAAATGTTATACAGACCAGGATTCCGTTTGGTCGATTCGACCAGCCACACAGAACCACATGTGACTGCCGGTGTATTTGGATACAGGTTCCTCTCCTGCTACAAAAGAGACAACGCGTTGACATATGAAATGTACCACATTCCATTCCACCGGGATTTATGGATCGCCCTCGGCGTGGCAATGGTCTGTCTTGCACTATGCTACTCACTATGGGCAAAATGTATTACGCAGCTGGGTCTCATCGACATGGGACAAATACTTCTCGTGCTACTCAGCTCCTTGGTGGAAGATTGTCATCCCCCTGCATCTGCAGTTCGAAGACAAACGCCCTTCAGGATGGCAATCGGCACGTGGTTCCTGGTCTCTACGGTTCTAAGCGCAGGGTACATTGGAAACGTCATAAAGCTACTCAACGTCCCTCCACCCCCAAAAATGTTCAACGGTTGGAGGGATCTGCCATGTCTACACCAGGACGTGGTTAACGTGTCCGATTTGGGGACTTGGGAAGCAAGGTGGAAAGCCATATATGAGGGAACTACCCTTGACGATATTATGAAGCCACTAAAAACACGGAGTTTGTTCGAAGGTGCAGAGAGATGTGCTGAGGTGTATTCTGCTCCTGCAATGGAACACTACCCGTACGTTGAGTGTTATTCGAACTGCCGTTTGTGCTTGTGGCATAACTCATTTCTACGCGTCGTTGAATTCGAGTTAAGAAATCAGGTGAACTTTGCTAGGAAAATTGCATCTAAGGAATACGGGACGCTGCTTTACGGTCTGACGGGCCTTCTCGTCATCCCTCGACAGTTTCCAAGTTATCGATTGAAATCCTTTATGACGGGATCTATAGATCTCCGAAACAAGGTATCAGCCGCGGAAGAAATAAATCTGTTGGAAAGGAGTCTCGCCGAATGCAAACATACCGTTTTTGCCTACCAAGCCAATCCCGAAGAAAATAATCACTTACCCCTGGAGTACTTCAGACGGATGTACCCTGGCATTTCCTGGTATAAAATCCGTGATTCACGACTCTTGTTTCCTGAGACGGCGTACATTGCTTTCCGTGTCCCATCCAACTCCCCTCTCCCACTTCAGTTCAAGTGGCTCATGAACGTAGGGATGGTGTCAAAGGACCTTGAGGAGAGGAAGGTAGAGGTATTTAAATCGGCAATAAAGGGATCACGAGCTGCTGTGGGAAGGACCACTGATGACAGGGGGCCGAAAAGTCTGTCCCTTCAGAACTCAAGCGTGGTCACAACTATTGTTATTGTGTTCGTCATCATGGGGATTTCCAGTGTGACATTTTTGGAGGAAAGATTTCATTCTGCAAACGCCGTAAGACGGTTGTACCGGAAATGTCTTTCTCATGGCCGAGGATGGGCTGTTTTCATTCAAGAATGTAGAGAAGGACCTACACACCATCTCTCCAAATTCGCCAAGGAAATACAAATCGCCTTGAGGGAAGGTCAAATTAAAATCACGTCTGGATACAGATGTTTGAAGGAGGGAATCGTGGCTCTTTGCTATAGTTCTTTACGTCCTTTTCAAAATTGTTTATCTTGAAGCACAAAATTCAGTATACATTACATGCCAAAAAAACAATTAGCAGATGTATGCACAACATCTTCAAAAATGATCATGCAATTTATCATAACTTTAAGGGCCATGCACGATTCCAGCAATGCTTACAATTAGGTACTCACGGGAATCAACTGCTTTTAATTATCGTTGTACTATTAAAAAATCAAAATCAGACATCTAAATACTAGATAAGTGTCATCCGACACTCGACCGTACCCTTCAAACACAAAGGGCTACCTCCTTCACCTTCTGTGGGTCGCTCATATAATAATAATAATAATAATATAATAATAATATTTAAGCCGGGATGATCTTGATGGAGTTAAGATCGAGCCAATGGCTCCTGAGACCCGGTCACACT
>JAQGCL010000231.1:0-18261 GCA_034699605.1 Isotomiella paraminor | reverse complement strand
TCGTATCTAAGTTGAAGGATTACCCATCATTCGCTCGTAGTTACGTTGAAGGATTGTCCATCATCCGTTCGCAGCTAGGATGAGCGATTGCCCATCATCTGTTCATTTCTACGTTGAACGATTGGCCATCATCCAATCGCAGCTACGTTGAACGATTGTTCATTGTCTGTTTGTATCCACGTTGAGCGATTGTCCATGATCCGTCCTGGGCATATAATGACACGTCAAAAGTACCAATCGATTGGAATATGTATGCGCCAGTGCCTGAGTAGTGATATAGTTTCCTGTAACCCTTTTTGTA
This sequence comes from Isotomiella paraminor, assembly GCA_034699605.1. NCBI lineage: Eukaryota > Metazoa > Arthropoda > Collembola > Entomobryomorpha > Isotomidae > Isotomiella > Isotomiella paraminor. Next base: position 17,960 of record JAQGCL010000231.1, on the reverse strand, counting down.
GAACAAGGTACGAAAACTCAGTTTCGGGGAAAAGGCGTTGAGTGTGTAAAGCCCAACAGTTTAACGAACCAGGAACAAGAACAAACGGAGAAAGTCGGGTAATTGTGTGTAGACGGATGTCAGACAAGAAAATGTTGAGTGGATTATTGACAGACCGAGTGTGGACGAACAGAATTATTACAAATGACTAAAATATTGGTGAATCCAAAATAGGCGTACAATATTACGACCGTTAACCTATAATGAACCGTAAGGATATAAGCTGAAACCATTGCACTTTTAATGCAAGAATGTTTATTTCCTTTCACAAACGGTCAGATTTTTAGACAAATAAATTGAAGGATTAATGTGTGGTTCTCAATCATTTTTTACCGTTAATTTGGATTTTTGGCATATCTGGATTGTCACAATTTCCTCTCTCGACACAATTCAGGCATGCAGAAATACACTTTATGGCACACATGTTGATCTTTACGGGTTCTACGGGACTTGGATGTCGCCTCCTACGGGACTTGCAGCCCCCCTTACATTTGTCCTGGCACGCTACCTCCTTTGGGTCCTGAAATACATTTTTTCTTTTGCTCTACTACAAATGAAAACATGGAAATATGTTCACCTCTCGTTTGACTCTAGCTGCTTCGTTCTGCTGTGTGGCCATTCCGGGTAGGTCATCCAAAGAGCTGCCACTGCACTCTTGCAGCTCCATATTTTGGAGAATAAGAACGACGATGATGGGGGGCCACCATCCGCAGTAGAGGAAGGGTCATCTCGATTTTCTGTCGGCTATTTAAATTTCTGCTGCTTCCTGCGCTGTAGATTGTGCAAGTGAACCAAATTTTGACGTTGGACAAAGCGCATTCTTCAGTTTATTGAATTATAAATGGCTTATTGAAATATAAACTATTTTCTTTTGTGATTGTGAATTCAAGGTAATAGGGATGTATTAAAGAGCCTTACATTTAACCAGGCCACACTTTTCTTCCAATTTTTAGGTTAAGTTACGAAGCCTAAACTAAAGAAATGTGTGATGATGGATGGTGGGTCGATGGCGATGACGTCATGTGGACGGAATGTAGCCTGTGCGGCCATAACCGATGGACATACAATCTATGCTTCCGTTCTGCAAATTCATTGGGATTCTACTGGTTGTCATTAAAAGTAAATTACGCTCAGTCACGCAGCAAAAATATGAAAATTGTGGGATTAGAATCCCTCAACGATATGTATTGAAATGTGATACTGTGATTTTTATTGAAAGATTTTGACCCAATGTACTGAATCATATAAGTCATTTTCAAGTTTTATGGAAATGCAACTACTGATTAGGACAGCATTCAATATCCATTCCAACGACCCCGAGGTCATCTCCACTGCCCTGACGGCGTTGAACATACGAGGCAAAGCCGCAAAAGTAGTACTTTGCTCCACAACCAGTGGCAGGTTGCACCCACTCGCCCCATTCCAGATCGTTAGCATAGAACACAGAAAAACTTTCACAGTGACCCCGCATATTCACCAGTCCCGTTGCGTCATTCCCATGTCTAGGCTCCATTCGCTGGGTGATGTCAATGATGCGGGACGCCGTGTCGTCCACGGAACATGAGGTAACGCTTACGTGGTCATTTATGTCCGATTTACCTGCATGTATTCAGACAAAAATGAGTTGTGAATTAGTATGTGACATGCGACCGTACCCTGCGCAGACTGCAGAACTGTATTGTCAGAGCAAAAGAATGACACGGCGTTAATGGCGGTGTCATAATGACGTGTTGGCCGTTATGTAGTGACGCCCGGGACAGCGGACCTCGGGACCCCGGTATATGTCAGGGGCGTCCCCGATTCCCATGGTGCCCCGGACGGTCATCCAAACAGAGTTCGTCAAATTGGCTGGTCCATGGACGTGACGGTTTGGAGGTTCACCACGACGTCCTTCAAATCTATATCCATGGGCAGAGGCCGCCATACCGGATACAAGGAAAAGGGCCTGGAAGACCTGGAGTACCAACGTGTTGACTGATTTCGATTTTTCTCTCTGACAGACTGGGACTGTTGAACAACCCGTCAATGGACTTATTGATTTGAGGAACACTTGAATACGAATGTGACTCCAGCTTGCTATCCAGAGTGTTTATAAAGCCGACGAGGAGGGATTGATTTTGGATAAACGGCCAGGTGCAACTATAATGCTATTTTGAGAAAAGGCATTAAAACCATGTCATTTACGGGCTTCACTAGTGCACCAAAAACCCAAATGTTCTTTTTTACGACTGGTGTTAAAACAACAGTTACATTTTCGCTTCACTAGTGAGAACAAGGTAAAACTTCCATGTGGAGAAGATCTTCCACACTGAGAGGGAAGGATATGTAGATCCCAGCGCAGAATAATGTTGGATAAGTATGGTGCCCTCGATGGTTGGTTTATGAGCAATTTGGGTCAATCCTTTGCTAACATGTAGTAATTAGATGTACATGATGCGCCCGCTTGTTTGTGATTGCGCACTACTAAGAAGTGAACCGCGGTTCGTTGGAAAACCTGTGGTTCTCGGTTTAATTTAATGCGCTGAAATCAAATACCCAATCGTCCCAGCAAACAACGTAAACCCCCCTAAGACAGATATCACTTACAAGGGCTGACCCCGAAATGTAAATGGCCAATCTCCGTGACAGTAATATATGTTGCTGGGGTTGAGTAAAAAGTAACTGCTGTCCCTTAATATTTTCGAATGCGGCGATCCCTTAAGCGGCTGGGGACACCATAGCTATGCAGAAAAGAGCGTTTCCCCCATTTCCACTAATGCCGATCCATGGATTTAACTTACCATCAATAGCTTCGTTGGGTGAGACCCGGTCACTGAGTTACGTCAAAAAGACATATCAGCACGAGTGGTGGGTTGGAATCCCGTCTGGGCCTCGCACTCTTTGCTGAGTAACCCCACCCTTTCTCTTCCTATAGGCCTGGAAGTCGGGAGACTTAAATTCCAAAGAGTAATTTCCCACATACAACCGCCTTGGAAAAAATGATTCTTTGATAATCTCCTATAATGCTTAATTTGGGAGTTTCGCCAATACCCCGCTATGTTAATTTGGGGTATGCTATAGAGCCTTCCATTTTAGCATATTACACTTCACTTTCAATGTTTTCTGGACTCCACACGAAGTCATAGCTCTCTCAGGACGCAATACTTACAGCAATGCGCGATGTAGGGGTGTATCGACGGCGTCCTGCGGATGGAATGTACACTCTGCGGCCAGAACCGCCGGACATGCAATCTATGCTTCTGTTCTGCATATTCATTGTACCTTGACTAAGCTGAACGATTATGTTACGTTGAAAAATTCTAAGTCGTCCGTTTGTATCTACGCTGAACGATTGTCCATTATCTGTTGGTACCCACGTTGAACGATTGCCCATCTTCCGTTCGCAGCTACGTGGAACGATTGCCCATCATCCGTTCGTATCTAAATTGAAGGATTGCTCATGTTTCGTTCGCAGCTACGTGAAACGATTGCCCATCATCTGTTCGTATCTGGTTGAAGGATTACCCTTTTTCAGCTCGTAGTTACGTTGAAAGATTGTCCATCATCGGTTCGTTTCTACGTTGAACGATTGTCCATTATCTGTCGGTATCCACGTTGAACCATTGTCCATCATCCGGTCGTAGCTACGTGGAACAATTGCCCATCCTCTGTTCGTATCTAAGTTGAAGGATTACCCATCATTCGCTCGTAGTTACGTTGAAGGATTGTCCATCATCCGTTCGCAGCTACGTTGAACGAATGTCAATCATCCGTTCGTATCTACTTTGAACCATTGTCTGTTCGTATCCACGTTGAACGATTGGCCATCATCCGTTCGCAGCTACGTTGAACGATTGTTCATTGTCTGTTGGTATCCACGTTGAACGATTGTCCATCGTCCGTTCGTATCTAAGTTGAAAGATTGCCCATCTTTCGTTCGCAGCTACGTGGAACGATTGTCCATCATCTGTCCGCAGCTACGTGGAACGGGTGTATATCATCTGTCCCCAGCAACGTGGAACGATTGTCCATTATCCGTTCGCATCTACGCTGATCGATTGTCCATCATCCGTTCGCATCTACGCTGAACAATTGTCCATCATCTGTTGGTATCCACGTTGAACGATTGTCCATCATCCGTTCTTATCTACGTTGAACGATTGTCCATTGTCTGTGGGTATCTACTCGTACGTTGAATGATTGTCCATCATCCGTCTTGCAAGAATTTTATTTCCTTTGACAAATGCTCGAATTTTTAGACAAAATAAATTGAAGGATTAAGGTGTTGATCGCAATCATTTGTTACCTTTAATTTGGATTTTAGGCATATCTGGATTCTCACAATTTCCTCTCTCGACACAATTCATGCATGCAGAAATACATCTGCATGTCTATCATCCGTTCGTATCTACGTTAAACATAAAACAACATAAAACATGCAAGTTCCATGTAACATTAAGTTTTATGCTCGTTGATGATATGCTAACGATTTACCGTCTACAATAGCTTATTTGGTCCTATCTATCAAGCCTCCTTGTATGAAATTTGTGGTTAATCATTCCGGTACAAATGAACTTCGGTAGTTGGGTTCTTTAATGTCCTGCTGGAACGTCCAGAACATTGTATCGGAATCTTGTCCTCCAAATATGTATATCTTATGCAGGCTGGGTACATCGGCAGTTGTCAATCCCTTCATGTGAACATCGGCTGGAGTTTGGGTGTATGTGGTATTTCCAGGTCTTAGTTCGAAAGTCATTATTGGCCCGTATTTGCTAGCCTCTTTCCTGACCGCAGCCAAAGACATCAATGTTACCTTGGATACACGAGACCAATAGTTAGTTGGACGATGTCATAACGCATAAGGTTACGCATTGCTAATGAGATATGCGTAGTGTGCGTGCATCTTGCACACAATGTCAATCTGATAGCTAGCTATTTGTGTGTGCAATAATTCAAACTGCTACTGAATGTCCCACTCCGTGCTGGCCTAATTTGAACAAATAATTAAGTTGTACTAGATAGTTTCGTTTTATGACGCAGGTGGAAAAGAGCAGCTAAAGCTTTGCATAGCTAAAGTGCTTTAGTTTGCTTCCACTGACTCAAACCAACCCATTGAATTTCGTTCGTCTCAATTCATTTTTCAAGGCAGACTTATTTTGCTGTTCAGCAAGAAGGACCTTCTAAAAGGAATCAACCGATATAAACCGCACGCATAGGGTCTCCCACCCTTCCTTTAAACGTATTGTCGGTAAGTGTTGCAAACGCCGTTTATGCAAATTATCATTCCAGCCTTTCTGGAATCTTTTGATGACATTTGATGTGTCATTTTATTCAGATCAGTGGGCCTTGGCAGGACTTTGTAAGTTGTGCTGGCTAGACCGCCAATGGAGGACGCGGCAAATTGTGATTGGGGGGACATAATGGCGGAGTTCCTGAGTCACACCCAGTCAAGCAGCGGATCCATCATTCCGTGCGACCAACTTACTCCCAATGAAGGGGATCCGCCTGTGCAAGATATACCGAGTGCACAGCAGCCGAAGCGTAGGAGGAAGGCGACCAAGGTGGCCCTTGCATGGATCCAGGAGTCTAAGGCCCGTGGAACCAAGAAATCCAAACTGAAATCTCGGATTAAGCGACTGGTTAGTTACTATCTATTTATTGTAGTAATACGTATTTGTTTGTTTCAAGGCGGAGGAAAGCAGTCGAGCTTGTGGTTCCCGTATGCTGATTGTCGCCGACAATGAAGTACTGATTGACACTTACGAACAAGGGGAGCATTATCATCCGCCTCCGTCGCAAAGTTCCAATTCAAGTAATAAACAGTTGGCCCCATTTCATATACCTGCAACTGTCTTCGCTCGATACAATGTTGCTTCGGACCCATCGCCTCAAGCGGATGTTGGGAGCAGGACAGCACTGTCCACTACTGCGCCCGAGTAGCGCAGCTCCGACAACCTGTTATGCAGGAACCGGGTTCTCTCAATGTCCAACATAGGATCAACGCGGTGTGTAAATGAACGATGATGTTGGTTATATTATATGTTGTAAGCATCAAAGCGTGTTGTAAAAATGTTAACAAGACAAATAAATACAAGGGTTTAAGTCCCACAATTCAACTGTCAATTAGGAGGTGATTTACAATCTAGAAACTCTTCCGGTAGGGAATTAGTCCTAAGGGATCTTAGAAAAGAAGAGCCCCACACACTCGAGACAGTCGGAACCCAGATGTCAAACCCGTACAAACACCGATTTGGGTGGGTCCACTAAGCGAAGAGTGCAAGGCCCAACTAGGATTCCAATCTCCACCGTGCTGATATGTCTTTTTGACTGAACTCAAGGGCAGGCTCTCACCCAACTATAGGTAAGTGATGGTTACGAGGGAACCTCACCACGTGTAAATAGAACTTCCGTTTTTCACTGACCTATGTTATGAAGGATGCAGTGTGAGTAAGTATGGTACGCTTATTAAACAAGCCAGCCACCAAACATCCAACCACCCAACCACTAACGTATCTAGCCACGAACAATGGCGACAAAATGTGGTAGTTACATGACATGCAATTGTCTTGCCCCATGGCGTATGATTGAGTCAGCTATCTCCGACTAAACAAACAAAATGGATTCCATGTGTGCCCTGTACCATATCACGTAACATCCAGAGCAGTGAAAGATAACATTCCGCAAAAGGTGCACATCCGTGTTTGCATTGCGAGCTAGATTTTTGCGCTTTAAGTTAAGAAATAGAATACCAAACTCGTCATAGAAAACTTGCGTGGGTTTGTAATATGGATAGCCCTCTTCTTACGAGTCATCCCCAACCACCCATTTAGTCATCAGACAGTTCATCCTTTCAACCGCATACCTTATCACACAGGATATTTATTTTGTATCCAACAAGGGTTTTCCTGATCCAGAAATTGTCATGATATGCAGGTGTGATGTTTCGTGGGAGGGTGATTGCCACAACGACCAATCATGCTATTGCTTCCTTTGTCGTCTCAAACTTTAAAGTTAACTAAAAGCTGTATTTCACGATGAAAGCAAATACTGTTGATCCGACATTCGATCGGGGTAACGGTTTTTAGTAATAAACTTATTTATCGCCTGAAGGCAGTTGTCGCATCACAAGGAATGTTGATTTATGTTACGGTTGCAAAGTTAATATTGACAATAGGAATTTAATGTACCAATTTACTTTTCCTATACGCCATACGTTCCTTTAAAATAGAGAAAAGGTAACACGGATTAAAAGTAATGCACTAAGGTGTCCCATATTTGCCCGTTCCCTTTGATTTTGCCGTTGGTGGCTTTTGACCCTTTGAGGTTTTGCTGTTGCTGGAGGGTTGTTTCTTTCCATACCGCTTGACGTTCCAGGCGGGCAGTAGATCATTCAGCTCTTTTCCTTCGAGGCGTTTCAGGGTTTCACGTTCGTCAATCTCTTGATTAATTTGTTTAGCAAATTGAATTGGAATTTGTTCGTCAGTGTGTTTTTTGCGCCAATGTTGACGCATGTCAGCTCGGTACATGCAGGTGAAGGGTCCGTCGCCTCCATTTTTCTTGCATTGGTCGTTGGTACATTCGTAGTGACGTCCGCTGACTACGTGGATCTTTTTGACGTGGTTGAACATTTTTGTTGTTGACTTAAAGGTTAACGGACCACTGTCCTTCCCACCACCACGAGGGCAGATGTAGCAGAAAATATTGTTCCCACCGAGTCCGCGCCTTGGGGACAGCATGTTGTTCCGTTTGTGGAAGGCGCGCGAGTCCACAAAGAGCTGATTTTGTTTTGTTTGAAGTTGTCTCAAATACTCTGAAATTGTAAAGCGAAAAACATGAAAGGCTTGTTTGATACCTTTCGGTTGTATGATTTTACTTGATTGTAAAAGACCAATGTGTCCCACATACTGCTCTCGGGTGATAGCTTTTATAACCAGGAGTTTAGTAGCCTCCCTCGTCGCAAGTCTGGCCACATCAAAGACCAGTTTCGACTGTTCCAGGATGAATTGTTTCTTGGACCTCCATGATTTATAAAAGAACCACAAAGTAATGTTCATTAAGTTCATTGGGAAAATAGTTGTTGTTTTACCTATCTGCATCTTCTCCGCCATTGTTGCCAGTTTCTCGCCGAACTCTAGCTTCCTGCTCAACAACCCCCGTTGCCTTCCCTGGTACTGCTGCACCTTCTTGCTCGGAAGGTCGTCGATCCAGTGAAGCAGCCGGTGCAACCGAAGGCTCTTTCTGATCGAGAGCGGGTGACTTTTGCACACTCCGGCACTGTTTGGTGGATTGCACACACCGCCGCTGTCCCTTCTTTTTCAACAACCTTTTCCGTGGCATCAGTTTCTTCTTGTACGTTCTTCCCGACGGAGCCAAACTGTCGAGGTACTTGACTACGCTCTCCTATGTTCAAAAAACATCTTTTCATTGGAGTCAAACGCGTCGTACGGAGGATACGTAATACTAATTACCATGTTATGTGTGCAGTAGTCGATGGCTCCTTGTTCGGACAAGAAAATCAAGCCAACATCAAATACTGCGTCTGCGCTGGCGGGATATCCGGGGTAGCCAACCCGAAACCTCGGGGGGTTGACACTCTCAGCTCTGCGTATGTCAGCCTCGATAACGATGATTTTGGGACGACCTCCTCTCCCCCTTCGGCTCACCGTTGGAATGTACACTTTGGAATTTCCAGTTCCAAGGGTCGTCAGTAGTGACCCAAATTTATCAGGAACTGTCGTCATCTCGTAATCCTAAATATTTTTTGTAAATCAAAAAAAAACATTAACAACTTTTTGTCAACTCACAAGGGAACATTTAGACCTATTTTACCAATTTTGCAAAACACAGGAGATCGTGAGAATTACATTTCCTCCCGTGAAACATCACTCGCATTACAATTACAATGGAAGTCAAAACCTGTTCTTCCTCAATACAAAATTTTTGAGGTAAGTTTCGGTGGAGGCATTAATAACTTTATCGTGAATTCGAATCCCCATCAAACCTTAACGAATGCTGTTCTTAGGGTTCCTTTGTGAGTTCGGTATGTTCCGCTAACCTTTTTAAAGCGAAAAAGCGTGTGAATAAAAAGTGCAGCTTTGTTCGTTTTAACCAATTTTTGAGCACTAAGAACGGGATGGATTCTCGTGGACAATATTTTTGGAGTCCATTGTGAGTTAGGTAAAGTCAACTATAGTTGTAGGCGTCGCTCATTGATATCGTCCTTAAATAAGGCTTAACTCTAAATACAAAAAAAGAGGAAACCCGTCGTTTCGACAAAGGCTCACCCAGTAAACAATAACCAGTGCAGCAGGAAGATGAACTGCAACCAACAAGTGATGGGAGTACAATGACCACAACCCCCTGCAAGAGAACAATGTATAGAATACAAATTGTTGTTTCACACATACACATACAAACTATTAGACTGTTATGACTCAATTGGTATTATCCTCTGCGATTATAAGCAAGTTGGAAATTCCTCTGATATGAAAAGATGCAGTCGATGCGAATTGGTGGAGCAGCTAAGCTAAAACACTTGGCTATAAAAACGTTGTCAAAGTTTTAACGTCGGTTTACTCTCCTTCCACAAACTAAAAACAACGTGTAAGTGCATAATTTTGCATACATCAATACAATGACAATGGACGACTACAAACATTTTTAAAATTGACAAGGTCGACGTGTATCATAGTTTCTAGTTTTAGCTACCTCCATAGTTTTAGTTTTTGGCGTCGTATTTGTCACGTTTAGCTTCAAATAGCTAGTAGTGTCACGTATAGAGCTTTAATGGAATCAGACAAATGTAAGATTTATTAACGCAAAACGTCATTTGACGATGAAAGCAAAAGCTATTGATTCGACACTCCATCGGGCTAACGTTTTTATAGCATTGTAAGACATTTATTTATCGCCTGACAGAAGTTGTCAATCACACAGGATGCTGATTTATGTTATGGTTACAAAGTGACTGTTATCAATTAGCAAATAGGGATTAAATGCACAACTTTACTTTTCCTCAATGCAATACTTATCAAAGACGTGACTTCCATACTTCTCCTTTGCCATGCACCTTTGCTTCTTACCACTCTCGCAGAATTCTGAGTCACCCTGGCACCCATGGCTATCCCACCAACTTGGACAGTCATGTCGTTTTGCTCCCCCTCCCGCATTTATCCATTTTTGGTCATTCCAGTCGTAGCTCGTCGTTATTTTTGCGACGTCCGCCGTGCTGTTGACAGATGCGGAAATATGAGGACGATGCAAAAAAAACTGCAAAGTGTTGCAGCGTGGTGTGAATCGCTCCATGGAGTGACATAAATATGAACGGATGACGGACTATCGTTCAACTTAGATACGAACGGATGATGGGCAATGGTTCAACATAAATAAAAACAGCTGACGGACAATCGTTCAACTTAGATACGAAGGGAAGATGGGCGATCGTTCAACCTAGATACGAACGGATGATGGATAATCATTCAACATAAATATGAATGGATGATGGATAATCGCTCAACTTAGATACGAACGGATGATGGACAATCATTCAACATAAATATGAATGGATGATGGACAATCATTCAACGTAAATATGAATGGATGATGGGCAATCGTTCAACATAAATACAAACCGCTGACGGACAATCGTTCAACGTAGATACGAACGAAAGATGAGCGATCGTTCAACCTAGATACGAACGGATGATGGATAATCATTCAACGTAAATATGAATGGATGATGGGCAATCGTTCAACTTAGATACGAACGGATGATGGGCAGTCGTTCAACATAAATACAAACGGCTGACGGACAATTGTTCAACTTAGATACGAACGGAAGACGGAAAATCCTTCAACACAGATACCAACGGATGATGGCCAATCGTTCAACGTAGATACGAATAGATAGATAATGAACAACCGTTCCATATAGGTACGAACGGATGATGGACGATCGTTCAACGCAGATATCAACGGATGGTGTGCAACCGTTCAAGGTAGATACACATGGATGACGGGCAATCGTTCAACTTAGGATCTATACCCAGCCGTAGTAGTAATGGTATCTGCTACTTCGATCAAGTTTGTCAATTTTTGGACTATGACAAAAAATTGGTGTCAAATTGAAGGTTGAAGATACTCCTTCAACTTCCTGCAGAGCAATTTCTAAAACGTTTTTCCAGTCCATCGTTTTGACGGCATCATCGATGGTATTTCTATCGTCGTATTTTATGGACGGAATTGCTCTGTAGGATGTTGAAGGACTATCTTCAACCTTCAATTTGACACCACCAAATTTGGCATTTTCCAAAAATTGACGGACTAGATCCAAGTTGCAGTTAACTAGTTTAACTAGTTGGTAATTCCCTTTATCTATGCATCAACCGCTTGGTCGCAACGCTTCTTCCCCTTTTGCCAGTGTAACTTCGACAGTATACTTAAGGCAAACGCACCCGAGACCGGCACACAAGCAGATGACATCTGGAAGCAAAGGGGCTTCAGCGGTACTGGTTTCCACCCGTCATTATTCATTTAATAATTAGAACGCTTCATAGCCGTACAATTGGTTGCACTAACTGAATGCTAGTTCATCCCACGGAACAAAACCGAAGCTGCTTGCATACCGTTTAAATAGGGCTGAAGAAATTGTGAACATTGTTCGGTTGCAGTGTGGAGTCATGTGCCATGACGGTTTCCATTGGTATCAATGCTACTAAAATATGTGCTATCGAGTGTCATCCATGGCTTCTACAGTGTAAACGTAATTCAGACGGTTTACGAGGACGGCAGCTAATACGTACCTGTGAGATCATCGTCTACAAATGTGCTTATCTAGAACGTTGAACACAATGAGTAAATTCCACAATGCATGAAGACTACAGCGTAGACTATATTTAGATGGGGCAACATGATCGCGAAAGAAAAATTAAAATGCAAATGGGGATTCCCGAAAGAATTAGAAATGGCACTCCTTCCAAGGACAAAACAGCACGCAGGAAGTGCACAGAGGTTTTCTGCACGTTTTCTGAGAAACCGTGCGAAATTTTAGGCAGTTGTGTCTATTTCGGGTTTGTGGGTAGTCTACTGTGTACAGAGTGAACGTGAATTGGCTTGCTATCATTAGTGCTATAACCAAGCAACCGAGGTTTTTTTCGTTTTTTTCAACAATTTTTCTTTTTAACACGGAGATAAACCGTGAAAAAAACACGAAAAAGAAGATCAAGTCTTACAAAACCCCCTGTTGCTTGGTTATAGCATTATTATAGTTGGTTATAGCGTTAACCCCCATTTAAAAATGATAGCAAGTCAATTCGCGTTCACTCTGTATGTAAGCAATGTAGTTTATAAGTCATTAAATAATTTTTATCGTTGTGGACTAAAGTAACTAACTTGACTATAATAATGATAAATAATGTGCCAAATATGCTTTAATTGGGCCGGAAATTCAAGATGCTTTTAGTGGCGTCCGGACTGAGCCTGCAATTCTGGCCAGACAAGTGAAAACAATGTGATCATTCCATGTGACCTTTCTGAACGGTCGTAATATGCTTTTCATCCAAAATGCATGTTGCATTAATTTTTGGAACATGTAATTGCCGGCGTACAATGGTACTTACAATTAGTTCTTGTCAATTTTAGAACAACTTTGTTGTGCCTTGTCTTAAATACTTTTCATTGGCCCCACAATCTAAAGATTTTGGCCACCTATTTACAGATGTTCGGAGAGTCGTACTGCTTGTAGTCGTGATAAAACTCAGTTCCTCTCTAGCTTTAGCTTTCCCATATCTCGTGGTAAACAGTATGGGAAGCAAAGCTTATTTTGTAATCCTTGAACGGATCAACCCTACTACATGTGCCATTTTCGAAAGCATCATTAGGTGAAATAATTTTGTCACGGGACTCAATGCTTTTGAGATTTTGAGTGCAAGTAGGTGGTTGAGAAGTATGAAGTATGCCACGACCGGTGCAAATCTCCAATGTGCGAGTCCAAGGTGGACGTTTAGAGGTCCAATAGCCTGTAGTTGACAAGGTCACCTGATGTTTGAACGAATCTACACCTGTCATGGCTCACCTCTTACAAGAGATTCTTGGTGAGAAGGATAACTCATTCCTTAGTATGGCTTATTGCAACTTCGATATGTCTTTGCCCACCCTACTCAGGGTGGTGGCAGTGCCATAAAAAAGTTGCTGGCAACAGCAGGAATGGTATCACGCAAGAATGTGTCGGACAGAACTACACCCGTATTTGTTAGGTACGTACAGCTGTAAAGACAGCTGATGCGCTCACCTGCTATTCAATTAAATCCATGTAGCTGAAGGTCCACCCTCACAAAAATTGGTGGTTGTATCAAAGGATAGCCGGATTATGTAATAAAACCATGGTCCGAATAAGTGTACAAGAATTGGGCAAATGTATAATGCATTTGCAATTGTTTATTCTACCCTCGATTGGAGGAACAGTATCATGCCCAAATGTCTCGGACCGGATCACACCCTTTTCTGTGGGAGAAGAAAAACCGCTGATTAAATCACCTGCTATTTACACTACTGTACGTACCACGTGGCCCACCCCTGACAAGAAATTCGGGGTGGACTCCGTGGAAAGCTTCAGCAGGGGGTAGTCGGATGGTTTAATAAACCCACGGTCCGAACCATCTCTCTGCGAACAATACTTGCGCACATGCATCATCCCCTTTTAATGATGTTTTGTAAAATCGATATCTCCTCGCCCACCGAACATACTATCGTGAATGAAGGAGCCCTTCCTTGCATGCCTTAGTCATTCATAGAAACGTAGTATTGCAGAGGCACTCAAGCATCACATACCAATAAAAGCACGAGGTTCACTCGTACACAAGAGAGACGGACTGAGAGCTTGCTCTGAGTTAGTCCTCCTTGTGGATAGCCTTGATAGTTGCCTTCTATATTTCATTTCCTCATCCCCACCCCCAAAGGTCTCAGGGAGAGATCCTTTCATGAAGGTGATGTCAAAATGTAGCCGGCAGTATGAGGAATCGTCGCATGAACAAATGTCTCGGACCGGATTACACCCCTGTTTGTTAGAGAGGATAAATCGCAAGTACAGTAGCTCAACCCACCTGCTATTTAAACTAATCTAAACTAATGGGGGTGGTCTCAACAGATAGCTTCTGCTGGTGGTAGTCGGATGGAATAATCAAACCACGGTCCGATCCATTCCTATCCGTAAAATAAATGAGTAAATGTGTAATCCACTTTTAGTGATTTATTGTTCCCTCGATATCTCACCGCGATAATCATAGAGAGGAAAAACCGCAAGGGCAGCTGATCAACTCACCTGCAATTTAAACTAATCCATGTAGCTAGTAGCCCACCCGTCAGAGGAACTTGGGGGTGGTCTTAGTAGTTTGCCTCTGCAGGTGTTAGTGGGATCTTGTAATAAAATGTCGGTCCGAACTATGTCTCCCGGTACAATAAATCGACAAACTGGTAATTTCCTTACAAGGGTATATTGTGTCCTGGATATCTCCTCGCCCACCCCACGCAGGATAGTGGAAGTGGCGTCAGACTGTAGCCAGAAGGAGGAGGAATGGTTCCATGCAAAAACATTTAGGACCGAACCGCACCCCTTTTTGTTAGAGAGGAAAATCCTCAAAAACCGCTGATTTTCGCACCTGCGGTTGCCCGCCCACCCCACATAGGGGTGTGCCGTAACATCGGTGTGGCACAGGAAGGCCTGAGTAGTAAGTTGACACCTTGCTCAGCTGGACCGCAGGTGTTCTAGTTTTTTGCGCCAAATAACTTTTTGCCCACCCCACCTGTGGGGGTGTGGCTATGTTTTTTTAGACATCATTAGAGTAGCTTATTATTTTCGTGACGTCAAATTTTGGACCGAAGCCACCATCTTAATTTCTGCCAAATACATGGACATGCTAGCTAGGGAGTCCTCACTCCTCCACAATTATGCTTTCACTTTATGCACTCTGACATGAACCCCTTTGTTGCTCAATGCTTCCAAAACGAGGTCGCAAGTCTGAAACAAAAAGTAAAAAAAACCAGCCCAATATATTAATCTTGGGCATAATATTCATGGTAGAGTTCTGGACGCCATGATGCCATCTCCCCGCTTATCCCAGTCCAGCAAAGCGGCCTCCCGACCTCCTCTCAATCTAGCCTGTAACCTCGCTCCGTCTCCTGACCTTCATCGCCCTTTGGGTCAAGGCCCTTCGCCTTGTCCCTTGGGACTCGAGTATTATTGTCTCCATTGGGGATGGCGGATGTAAGGGAAGCCAGGGCCTGGTCGTCTGCCCTTCACTCGTTTCCTCCTGTGGACTTCCCACGACTGAAGGCTCTGGATCTGGGGAAGGAGGAAGAAGGATATAAACCCCTTCACCAGACCGTTGCCATATTTTTGGTCAATCTTATGACAAATGTGATGCAGGGAGCCCCGAGTCTTCAGAGGCTATCATACTCTGCCCTCTTTTTCGGAAATGGTGAAGACGACATGGTGGAAGCTGAGAGCCAGGCATCGAATGGTATTGTGAGTGCACTTCCCCGATCCTTAAGAACCCTGTTTTTAGATTCCAACTGTGCAGGTGACTGAGTCACTTGAAATATCATTTTGTTATGGCCCTAAAAAATAATATTTTTTAAAAGTGGACTACGGAGACTTCACTTGGTTTTCCTGCGAAGGCAAGCCAGAACCTCAAAACGAATTTAGGGAAGGACAAAACACCGGGTTGAAACGCCTCCACTTTCTGAACCTGGATGATAGTTATGATTCCAACTTCCCTTTCATGACAGAGCTGGGGATGACTCCAAGATAAAGTGCCTTCTTTAAGTGTCCGACTGCTTTCCCAGCAATTCTCACCTTACGGCTTCACATGCGAAGTGACTACCCACCTGACACGAGTGGTCCAAGTGACACCAGTCACCTCCCAGCCCACCAAGGCGTTCGAAAACTGGCCCTTCGTCGTTTGTTGGGTGCAAGGCTACACATTGGCTTTATCTTTTTCCCCTTCGCCCATGTCCTGCCCAATCTGACCCACGTGGACTTGATCTGCATGGATCCGAGGGTGTTGACCCTCCTCTTCTCCCATCTTCCCAGCCTTGTAAGCATTAAACTGACCCTGAGCTTCACACAAGATTTTGAAGGGTGGAAGTCTACCATATCCGGCCTCCATCCTTCCGTTTCGGAGATGGCGAAGGAGTTGGACATTTTGGACGCTGAAGGTTTTCCTGCCATTAAGGTCATAGGGTCGAGGAGGGGGAATTTGAAGGGGATGTTTACATGACTATACTTGGATGCAACAAATTTATATCTGTGTCATTGTTTATAGATTTGAAAGTTTTGGACATATCCGATTGTACCAACGACTACTACGAGGTCTTCCTGAACAAACTCAATTTCGGGACCGTGTTCATAAAATGCAGGTCTTTGAGGCAACACCGGACTGCCACCTTCATTGCTTGGCGGAACCAATTTAAAATTTGGAATGCTAATAGTAAAGCAATATCCTTTTTAAACAAAGGGCGTGTTCTTATGAGCGAATTTTAGGCTCAAGGACCCTTATCGACCGGTCCATGCACTCATGCTAAGTAACCCCACCCTATCTCTTAAACATCCCCAGATACAAACGCCTTGGAAAAAAAGTGATTCCTTGGTAGTCTCCTATAATGATTAATTTGGGAGTTTCGCCAATACGCCGCTGTGTTAATTTGGGGTAGGCCATGAGCCATCCATTTAAGCACATCAAACTTTGTTTCCTGGTCTCCACACAAAGTCATCGATTGAACGATTGTCCATCATTCGCTCGCAGCTACGTTGAATGATTGCCGATGATTCGTTCGCAGCTACGTTGAATGGTTGCCGATCATTCGTTTGCAGCTACGATGACCGATTGTTCATCATCTGTGCGTATCCACGTCGAAAGATTGTCAATCGTCGGTTCGAATCCACGTTGAAAGAGAGTCCATCATCCGTCCTGGGTATAGAATGACGTGTTACACGCGTGTTTGTGATGGAAAATGGGCAAGTGTTTTCAACTTTTGTTATCCGATTCATAATTAAATTTATTGTATCCACCATTGGGCACTACTAAGAAGTGAACCGCCGTTAGTTGGAAAACCCTGTTGGTCTCAGTTTAATTTAATGAGTTGAAATCAGGTACCCAATGTCCCAGCAAACAACGTAAACCCCCTTACGAAGGATAGCACTTACGAGGGATGATGCCGAAATGTAAATGACCAATCTCCTTGACAGTAATATATGTTGCTGGCGTTGAGTAAAAAGTAACTGTTGTCCCTTTGCTTCGAATGCGCGGCGATCCGTTAAGCGGCTGGGGACACTAGAAAAGAGCGTTTCCCCCATTTCCTTTAATGCTGATCCGTGGATTTAACTTAGCATCAATAGCCTAGTTGGGTGTGAGCCGGTCACTGAGTTACGTCAAAAAGATATATCAGCTGGGGTGGTGGGTTGGAATTCCGTCTGTGCCATGCACTCTTTGCTATACAACCCCAACATCTCTCTTATACATCCCCACATACAAAAGGCTTGGAAAAAAGTGATTCTTTTGTAATCTCCTATAATGATTAGTTTCGCCAAAACGCCGCTGTGTTAATTTGGGGTAGGCCACGAGCCTTCCATTTCAGCACATCACACTTTAGTTCCAATGTTTCCTGAACCCCACACAAAGTCAAAGCTCTCTCGGAACGCAATACTTACAAGAATGCTTGATGTAGGGTGTAGCGACGGCGAAGACGTCTTGTGGATGGAATGTAGACTGAGGCCAGAACGGCTCAACATGCAATCTCTGCTTCTGTCCTGCATATTCATGGTAGCTTGACTACGTTGAACGATTATGTTACGTTGAATGATTGCCGATCATTCGTTCGCAGCTACGTTGAATGGTTGCCGATCATTCGTTTGCAGCTACGATGACCGATTGTTCATCATCTGTGCG
>JAQGCL010000230.1:0-18324 GCA_034699605.1 Isotomiella paraminor | reverse complement strand
ACCGTATCAACCCTACCGTCTTCCTCAGGGGATACAAATTCCGCGTTCCCCGTCTCCTTATCAATAGCAAGACGGGGACATCCCTCGGATCCACTTCAATACCCTCCAGACAAAATAATAGCTTCACCGCCTCTTCATCCTTTATTAAGATACGCCATGACTTCGAACAACCGATTCGGGGTAATTCCATCTGCCGCAGAACATCCCCCTTAGGAAGGTGGAGTTGGTATGCCTTTTCACTGCCACAAAGCCATCCTGAGTGGTGACCTTAGACTATAGAACTAGACTGTAGAGCTGAGAGAGAAATGGCACAGTCCAGTACGCACATATCGACGCTTATGGCACTAGTGGCGATGACAGTGTATCCAATTTGCACCGTGGAGATTTGGCTCGGATACGCTTTGAAGTATGCTTGAACTAATAAATACTGTCATACATTTAAAGCGGCAAATTGTCAAACGTTTGATGAACGTTTTGACATATCCGTGTCCCTCTTAAGCTTCGTAAAATGGTTAACATGAAAATTATTTTGTAGCCAGTCCGGGTTGAAGTTGCAAAGCCACCACTCTCTCTGCCAAATCTACCGACGACTACAGGTTCTGATGGGGTTGGTCAATGCGCTTTTTGCATTTCCCTTTCTAATCGTTTTTATTGCATTTGTTACCCTGAACTTTGTACTATGCAGCTACTGTCTCCTTGTTTATTACCAACGAATCCCCCGTCCAATGGTGACAATGTTTGTCACTTCTCTGTTAAACTTGATGGGAGGAATCTTGGTGGTATTCAAGAACCTTTCCATACCCTGCGAAATATCGACTAGTCTCGCAGTAATTCTCAGAAATGTCAGGGACACAAAATTGTCAACTATGCAGCGCAAGTGTGCCACAAGAGCGGGGAGGGCTTTACGACCGATGCAGTTTGGATTAGGCACTGGAAACTACTTTGACCGGCTGACGTCACTCGTCATTTGGAAATTCTGTATGGTGCAGTTAGCTTCGCTTTTGCTTTTGAAGTGAAATCGTGGATTGAAACAGTTTACTCCTTGAAGAGCAAAAATGTTTACCCAGAAATTAACCATTAAATTATTGTTGAATGTCGACGTTCCAGGCTAATGTTGGAGATTCTGAAGAACATGTGATTTAAGTAAACCGTTAAGTAAACCTTCCAAAGTTGAGCCTTAAACAACGAAACGATAGTTCAATGAAACAAAAGTTAATTGTCGATTGTGTCCCGAATTTCAAGTAAACTCCTTTTGTCATTGTCGTTGGTTACACAAAGTGTACAGCTTTGCATATGCGAACCATTTATGGAATTTACATTCAATTGCTAACCTCCAAACGCCAGGTTCAAGATGTTAAGATCTTCATGGTTATCAGTGCTTGTCCTTGTCGCACTAGTGCACTTGGACATAACAACAACTCAGACCACCGAGGTAAGTCCATTTGTATTGCTCCACTACATGCAAAACCGAAAATGTTAAATTTGCTTAGTCAGCAGAGGAATCCACGTCTCCGCAACCACCTAAAGGTGCAGTTACTCGTAAAACTGTTGGTGGTGGCCAACGGCGTAGAACTGGGCATAGGCACAGACATAGGCACAGACACAGGCATGGGCATAGGGCGTTCCATTATTCAGCAGTCGCCAAAGACTTGGGGGCTAGCAGGCTTCCTGGCTTCAAGGATAATGGTCGTGGCGGGCCCACGCTTCGTCAGAAATTGGAATATTGGACGCCGGAGCTGAAGAACCAACAGAAGAATGCAGCTGCGCACGAGGCCGTAAGTTGCAAGAATGCAAAGTAAGAAGGGTCCCGTCTGCTGGAGTCCGTTAGAAGAGTTATTGCTTACCACGAGGCCCATTCGGACGCGGACATGTCCGACCCGAATGCACTTATGGGAATTCAATTTGCTAAAAGTACATACAGCTTATTTGTATACATTCTCTCAGTTTCCTTTTTCCTCAACAGTTGTGCTGGACCCAATTTCAAAATCAGACGCAGATAGGATCATTCCCATCGTGTAGCATCTTCGGAACCAGACATTGACATGGGGGACCGATTCTGACGACATAGAACAACTTAAAGCCGGTACGAAAAGCAGTGAGCTTTTTGGTAAGATAGATGGACCATGGAAACCTTTAGAAAGACTAGAGTCATTGCGACAGCAAATTCCAGAAGTTGGTCATGATCCCGAAACTCTCTGGGGAGTGACAAACGTTCTGTGCCAGACGGCACTAGTGTCGAACTGCGAGGTGCCTTACATCTGTCGACGGACTTTCCTTGACCCTCATCCCCAGTCTGAATACATGCTAACACATCAGGCCCTCTACATTTTGTGGGCTGTAAAGGAACAATGTCATGTGAAGAAGCCGGAACTCTTTGACAACTGGGAAGAAAGTTTGGAGCTGTATTGTGCAAAAGTGTTGAAAGAGGCTGAGTTCATGTCGGACAACGGGTATCCTGAATGGGGCTGGGATGTTCTGACTGAATATGGTATTAGCATCATTCATAATTGCTTAGATAAATTCCGCCAAAATAATACAATTAATACTATAGTCGCCATTTGTGGTGGACTCGCTGGTTACCCGAATTTCTTCAGGTCAGACTGGATGGAAAAGATTCTGTCCCGGCAGTCCATTTCGGCCTATGGATGTTGGGTACATCCCGGGTTCAAAGATAGATACACTTCAACGGAAGTGTACATTCCAAGAAAGGCGACGCTTACGGAGTTGGCAGGAATGGTAGAGGAGCAATGTCTCCTTCACTTTACGTCTACGTCAGTTTCAGCTGTTGCATCAAAGCTGATGTGGATTCATTACAATTGTCCTGCGGCTTTGCCAGCCAGGGAGGAACTGTAGATTAATAACAACTTGATGTTATATTTCATATATAAGTTTTATATAAGTTTATATCAAGTCGAGAGGAGCAGTAGAAGAACAATATTCTACTTCTCTCGATTATCAAAATTTGTTTCTGATTTTGATTTTGTTATTCCACAGTTCAACTGCCTTCCCAAACAAATGTTGCGCATAAACCTTTCTAAATCTAAACTACAAATATAAATAATTAGTATAGCTCAGTTTGTCCTTCTCCTGTAGAAAAGTAAATGGTTGCGTCCTCCAGCGCTGCAACAACAGCGTCTGCATTGGACAACCGAGCGTTGGCCCCAAACAGTCCAACTCTCACGGATTTGCCCTCCATGGGACCGTAACCATTACCCAGGGCAATTCCGAACCTCTTGTGTACGTGTTGAGTAACATGAACAGGGACCAGGTGGGGAGGTGGAGTGAAGAACGTGGTCCCCACCAATTGATCCTGAGGGTCCCCACAGTCAGCTTGTAGTGGGGAAGGGTAGCATTCATTTTTTGAAGGAAATAATGCGACACTTCTTCATGCCTTTTCCACACCGAGGTTAGGCCCTCACTCACAATGGTTCTCAGTCCTCCTCGTAGGGACATGTAGTTGGAGATTGGGAAAGTGTGAACGAGTTCGGAGGTTGGGTCCGATTCATTTCGCATCCACCAGTAATTCTTCTGGAGCAAAAAATTCATGTTTTGGAGGACACTGGAGATGGGTGTGGTTCTCCGACGAATTCGTTCTCCGCAAAAGACATATAAAAGACAGTTGCCAAGGGCAATTTCAGTATACCGCCACCACGAGGAAAATTTGAAATTCTTCAATCTCCCGTACTGATATATTAAGGGTTTTCGTCAATACTGGGGTATGTTAATGTTTCAGAATTTGGAATTTCTCGCTTTTTTGAGAGTTTGGGATCCTTTCATCCCTCCCAAGGTCTTACCCTTCCTGGCAAAGATTGGTTTGCAAATTCTAGGATCACCACGAAATGTACACTCACATAAGCAATACCTACATGGCTCGAGCACTGTACACGATGGAAGCCACACCTTGGGTCGCCCCAATCCCCTTCTGCGCGTTCGAAAATGCCGCGTCCACCTTCCATGCATCAAAGTAGAAGGGCTCTTGGCCGATAACGGCGACCGCGTCCACCACAAGGAGTCAGTTCCACCTTTCGCAAGCCTCTCCAATTCCGTGGACGGGTGTCCGGACCCCGGTCGTGGAATCTCCCATCACAATGACGACCACCTGCGGCTGACTCCCCTCGATCTCTGCGAGTATCTCGGATCCCTATTCCCAAGGCTGAGGGGTACAACATTCGAACCTTGCCGCCTGAAGCGATTGACATAAAGAATTACTTCAATGCTCTTATGGGTGCGCAGGACTCCTATACCCAATTGAATCACGCATTGCGATATCCTCTCTGCCCAGAACCCTAAGGAGAGGGTGAGTACGGTGGCTCCCGGCTCCACCAAATTGTCCAAAATGAACTGCAGGGCGAAACGGGCGGTTCCGACGCAAGGGTAGTCGTACGGGGACTCTGTTTGAAAGAGGTATTGCAACCCCTCTTTTGTATCCTTGAGAAGCCGTCCGCAAGGGATTTGGTAGTTGGTAAAGGTGTCCATCTCTTGGGGAGGATGGAGGAGAGCCAACCGAGCTTCTGGGTAGAGATTCGTTGGGCCCCCGGTGAGGAGGAGCTCCAATTGACCCATTACGTCTCGATGGAGAAGGGTTATCGGTGGTGGCCTAGGAGGCAACATGCCCTCCACAGGGAAGGATGATCCAAAGACTGAACAGTGGTCACAGTTAATCAGCATTCTTGATGATCCTGAGAAGACCCCTGTCGATTGGAGGAACTGGGGTTGACACGGAAACAACTTATTGACGTAGCACTTAAGATTATTAAAAGAAGCGGATATGGCCGATAGTAATGCATACTCATCGTTTAAGCTTGCTTGTCGATCGCTAAATGAAGACTCCAAAGTTTTTTCTTTAGCCGACTGTTTTCTTTGTAACTATACATCCTGTCATACTCTGATGTATTCCTTTGCAATGCATATGTAGTAAAGTAAAGAGGCAATGACTCTTTTTATTTCGACAGAGGAAGTAAATATGTTGTCTGTCATGGGAAACTTATAAAATCAAGCTTCCTTTCCAATCCTGTCCTCGCGCAAACGCTAATTGGATTGTCATGTATACTTGATCACAGTGGAGACATAAAAAGTGTTGAGGGAGAATGGAGATGTAAGGCTAGTCATGAATTTGCAGTGTGTTCGACGACAGCATACATCCGCTTACTCGCGATTAATAAAGGAAATGGTTTTGTATTTAATGGCGAAGTCAATCAGTTTCGAACGGTCTACACTTCAATAATCCTTTATGTAAAAGAAGAATGAAGCTATCTCCAGAATGAACAGTTCTTTAAGCAACAGGAGGAAGACAAAGAGAGAAGATCGTAGGAAGCAGTTTGAGTTATGCCGGTTGGGGCAATGTGAAGCTGATGATGATGATGCCTCCTTCTCAACTGAATGACTGCGTTGCAATCTAAAATGTTAGAAGAGTGTGAAATGTTTCACTTGCGTGTGTGACACTGCGACGTTTTTTCTAATTGTTTGAGGTGTCTTTCTCTTCATTAAATCAGTGACCTTCTGATTTTTGAAGAAGAGCCTTCAAACGCATGTCTGAGAGAAGCAGGGTCGTGTCAAAGGCAACGGACGGAACGCCAGTCAAATGTTCAGCTGTGGCAGTTTAAGTAAACGCCTAAGCTATTGGAGATAGCTAATAACGGTATAAAACGTTGCTTAACAGACAAGGTCAAACCAGTCTTACGTCGTGCGTACAACCTGATTCTATGATTAATGCGATACAAGCCAAAATTGAATGATTCCTTTGTATTGTTTTCCTCCCAAAAAAGGGGTGGCATAAAATTGTTCTACTCCATCACTCACAATCATTGACGAAGAATTAAACTAGGCTTGTCATATTGCTACTGAATGGTACACTTGTACTCCAACAAGTTAATTAAGGAAGCCAACGTAAAAGGCGTAAATGTCATGTCGTAGACGGGGTAAACATTTAAAAAGTTTGTCAAAAGAGTTGAAATAAAATAAATTGGTCTTAATCAAAACAAGGTCTTCATGATCAAAAGAGAAATAAAAGTTGTTTTTATGTTGATGAAATCCTGTCTTCAGCATCCTACGGTTGGATTTGCCCCAGATTCACTCATAAATTTTCACTCGTCATCCGGTCAAACCAGGTTTCCCCACCATTATTATTACTTGGTTAATGTGGACAGGTTTTCTTCTTCATGTTATAATGCCTCGTTGTTAAATGTTTTATTGTCCCTCGTAAAAATGTTGGGATCTTCTAATGTAATGAAAGTCGATATAGCGGTACGTATAGAGAGACGCTGACCCTGGTCAGCGTCCCGATGGGATCAATGTGAAAAAAGTTGTTCGACAAAAGCTTCTCTGAAGGTTGGCAGAGATCCCATTTGGGATCTATCCCTTGTCGTGCGTATAACCACGCCTCTTTTTTCCCTCCATTTCCCTAAACCAACCCGAGATAAAAAGGGAAATATCATGTTGTCAATTAAGCTCGGGTCTCCTCGCTGCGGTTGCCATAATGATGATGATTGTCCCCTTTTCGAACTCCGTCTCAGCCTTCAGGCAGGCGGAGAAAAACGTAACCGTGAATGGTAATCTTTACCGGCTGGTGCATTTGCAAAATTCAGGCAATACAAGGCTGTTTTGCCTTTCTCACAGTTCTGGCCAAGACGATACGAGGGGCTAGGATGTCGATGTCAAGACATGGTGGCAGTGCCTATCCGGGTGGGCCATACGCAATCAACTGCTACTACTGTAACATTTTGTAAGGGGAGGAGGAGGTGCAGGTGGGGTAGGGGGAGGAGGCGGTGGGCATGGAAGCTTGGAGACGGAGGAAAGTACGAGCCGCTTCCCATGTATATTTTAATTCAGAACAATGGTTTAGTTTGTTTCGTTTCTTCAGTCTATACGGACGAAGGGAATGGGATTGCTGGGGCAATTTTGGACGTCACTTTGGCACTGACCAATAGCGGCACCTGCACTGCGGACTCTTCCTGCTGGAGCACTTGCAAACAGGAGGCCGTGGACCCGTCCAGAGTCACAGCAGCCCGATGCATCCACTTTTCTGCAAGCAACAAGTTTTGTTGCTGCTACCAGTCCAGCACGAATGCGTGTTGTCAAAAGGGGAACGCAGGACTTGACTGCGTCCCCGGACGTGCGACGTAGTGGGTCTTCAATTACAAAGGCCGCCAAAGTCTTCAATCAACTGAAATAAATTCATAAATACGGTTACATTTCGATGCAATTAAAAACGTTGAACCTTGCATGGATTGGGATAACGCATAGTGGTGACTGGTGGATTAAGTTTACAACTTTTTAAGAATTACAGAATTATTTTTCCAATGTCCACCGCCGTATGTATGCATATTGACGTACCACGACAAGTGTATCCCGATGTTATAGCGCCTTCTTCAACGCAGCTCATCTCATCCAGCACGAGCACCTTGGTTCCATTGTCGCTGCGATTAGTTCGACGCATCAATTCGACGTCAGGGAAAATTAATTCCATGCCTTAAAGACAGTGCCACGTCCTCCAGTTCCAGTTTCAACAGACATTGAGCGGCAGTGAGTATGAGAAAAGGATGGACCAATGAACCTTGACCAAACGTATCCCTAGTCCCCTTTTGAACAAAGTCCACCACGAAAGTTGAGCCTAAGATGAGTCTGACATGGCTACGGGGTGTGGCAGTTGTGTTTCTAATTCTTTTAGTATCATGCTCCGGGATTAGTTGACTACACAGATACCTTTGGATCTGGTGAACGGGTTACTGTTTTTGGATAATATCTGCGTCAGGCAATGATTCTCATTTGACGTTGGCCATAAGTTTCACCACATTTGACAAAAATACACAGTTGACCAACATGACCATTGTATATACACATTGAAATGCAAAAATGCTTTTTAAGAGTTTAAAAATATGATCTAAGTCATTTAATGGAGTGTATTTTCTCTTCACTTTATTTTTACTGTCGGTCAGAAGACGCTACAAATCTTGAATACATTAAAAAACAAGCAAAGTAATTCGTGGAAGTACGGTTAAGAGAACGTTTTGAATCCTTGCCTTACACAATCCTTTGCCTCACAAAAGTTGGCAACTGGCACCGGACCATTGTCGTTTATTTGTGGAACTCATCAAATTGTAAGGGACACAAGCGTAAAAACGTTTATAAACATTGTCAGACCGGAATGACGGACAACTTGTCGGCTCTGCTGGCAATACTCGAGTGTATACAATATTCATAGCTTATCTTACATTCTCCCATATGTCAACATTAAACACTTTATGCAAAATATCGGGTCCCGCCAATATCAATGTAATAGAATAGTCAGCCACAAGTTCTAAGAACCCTAAAGCGGAATCCGTTGTGTAGTTGTAGAAGGTGTATCCTATGCCAGCAGGTACTTGAATTGGGGCCAGTGCTTTCGTTTCTCGAATCAACGTCTTAGCATTCCCCGCACTGTTGCGTGCATGCCGGGATAGAATGTCTCTAACCTGAGACGAGTACATATCAACTCTGGCCGCCATAGAAAAAATTGACACACCTGTGATGACAAAGAAAATCAAAAAAACACACAGAACCAATCGAAGGATATCCGGAACCCCAACACCCGACACTACGGCGAAGGCACACAGCACCATGACAAAAGATCCAAGGCTTTGTACTCCCATCATAAAGGTTCGTAAGTACCGAGAGACTGCCATCAATAAGATTTGTACTTCTACGTACTCAAGCTTTGTTTTATGAAAATCGTCATTCTCAAGCGAATTGCTGGCTTGCGTTCTCAAGCTGCTTAGGATGCTTAAAAACTTAGTTCCAATGTACATTACGAGTGTGAAGGCCAATGCAAATTCTCTCGAAAGGTCCATGCCAGGGAGAAACAGGCCACATCCAACCAATGCCTCTAAAACTTTCCGGTGTTCCGGAAATACCAAAGGCGTCAAAACATATAATGGCATTGGGAGCCTCAGAACGATTATTATCCCGGTAAACACGTAAGGGGACATCAAAAATGCCATTGTGCCCAGGAACATGATTATGCCAGTCGAGTCATAGCTTTCAATCGTTGTGGGAGTCCTTTTTTGTTGACGTAGAGCATGTAAAGCGGTCCAAGCCGATGACAGTTCATTCCCGTCCAAGAACATTACGGTTTCCCCTACGCAGGAAAAGCAGTTGTACGCGATGAATACTGTGGACAAGCCTATCGCGAGGAAACTTGGTTGAATCGCTTTGGTGAAGGCATAGTATAGCACAACGAAAGCTGGAAATCCCATGTAGAGTGGAGTAATTATGTAATTCACAACGGCCCATGTTTTCAATTGCCGAAGATTTCGGGTATAACGGAATTTGTTTGTCTGCAGCTTGGGGTTGAGCTTTGCTCCTGGACGCTTATTTTACTTTTACAGTGCTCTATTTCCCGGGGCTTTCAACGTCGTTGTCGTCACGTCTTGGTCGCTTGGGGACACTGGAACCTTCGGTATCGTCTGTGGCAGATGGATCGACCTCCTCACCCCCTGCTGAAGGCGGATCCATAAGAGGATCTGCGAATAATATGCAACATATTCCGAGATTCCAAGCATTAAATTAGTAAAAATGCTTACCAGTAGTAGTTGTCGTTCCTCTCCGCAATCCAGTTTGAAATTTCATCGATTTTGTTACAAATATAGGCAGCCTGCGTATCGTTGAAATGGCCCTTTAGAGCATCCCACTTTCCCCCATCTTTATACATCTCATAGGTAAACAAATCCATCCCCAAATTTTTCGGACATGTGTCGCAGTAGTTACCAGTTGGTTTTTGATATGAGCCGCTCCAACTCAAAAACAAACTATATGCTAATGCTTGGTTTTGTTAATCCTACTACTGCAAAACTGTTACATACATATTACAACGTGGAACATTTCTATGCATTTGGTATAAAATGCACATTATTGCAACGATATGAGGCACAGACTTATTGATTATTAAGAATTAAATGATACATCAATAACAATGGTCCTTAAGACCTAACGAAGAAGTCCTTGCAACTTTGCGCAGCAAATCCATCCACATGTCTTAAGTAGTCTTAAGCAGGCCAAAGGATGCCCGTGATTGAGTACTCCATTACTGTTCTTAGGTAACTGGTGAGGGTCGTATGATTGAAATGGAAAAGTGTGAATCCTGGAAACCCACAGGGACAGGCGAGAGTTCGAATCGTTCTCAATTTTCGAACAGCATACCTCAGTCCAACTTCGCTGGATCCAGCTTTCCTCATCAAACTTTGTTTCAGTTTTCTTGCTCCACGGTCCAGACCCGCAAGATTGGTGATAAAGACGAGCATACTTGTATCTACCAGGAGCGCCAACCCAGACCCCACAATCCTTAGGAGGACAGGAACTTCCACATTGCCTTTAACGGCTATGGTGTGACATCCAACGGAAATTAGAAAGGAGCCACCAAGAGCAAGAAGAGACGGACAGCTTATCAAAGGAGCCAACCCTTCTATCAAGATCCTCAAATGGATGAGCCGAGAGAACTGCTGGTTAGGGTTTCTAAATAACAGGTAACCCACGTGATTGTTTATGGTATTCAGTGCTAGAATGAAGCACATTCCCCCCAGCGCAGCCCCTCTCACCATGTCAACCACGACAGGAAGGATGGTGGCCCGAATCAGGTAGAGTGGGAAGTCCTGATAGATGTCAAATTTCCAGGATCTCAGGGATCTCGAAGTGTGGAAGGAACCCAAGGCGTCGAACCGTAGAAAAAGATACAAAAGAAAGAACATGACTGGACCAGGCAGGGCCATGATGAATATGTAGACCGTGCAAAAGACCAGCTGCAGCATACCGAAAGATCCACTAGACTCTGTGGATTCAATAAAAATGGATTAACGAATGGCAAAATAAATCTTAATAATACCCGAAATCCACACAGACTTGCAGTAGTTCAGACTTTGAGCAAGGTCCGATCTGTGTCTATTCACAAGGACGTTAGTCAGAAACATAACGGAGCCCAGGATCCCATAAAATACGTTTGCCATGATCCTTGCCAAACTTGCATCAAAAATGCCATGCAATACACAGAAAAGGAGCGACAGAGAAGGAATGACGAGCATCAGGGGTGCTAGAAGGTGAGTGTTTAGTTTCCACCAAGTCAATTGGGAGTTGTCGGCACTTTCAAATCCCCCGGTAAGTACATTGTATTGGACTGGAAAGCGCCAGTATGGTTTAAAGGCTAGGCTGAGGTATGGAAGCAACCCCCAGAGACCCTTGGTTTCCTTGTCATTTTTAAACACAACGGTGACCGTCATAGCCAGTCCATCTATGTTTTCTCTGGCAGAGAAAAATGTAATCCTGTGGACCGAAAACCCAAAGAAAGAATGACAAGTATTGTTCCTGCGAATGCCGCATAATTGATATTGATCATAATCTGCGTTGCGGGACTGATATTAATAATTTAGTAGTATTTCAACACATCACCGCGCGTGTTGGGTTGTGTTCAATGTCTCTACCGAGTTTTCTTTTACGGTTTGTCGTAACCAAATTTAATTCAGTCAAACTTTTTTCAAACTATAATAGAAAATCGATAGCCAGGGTTGGATATAGTTCAATTTTGCTTGCGATCTCTAGATTTTATATTTCATGAGCATAATGCCTAATCTTCTATTCAATCATTTTCATACTTCATGTGTTATGCACATCCTGTGGCTTTCGTTTCAGCAAAAAGTGTATGTATATTTTGAACATAGCAAACATGGTAGCCTTAAAACACAAATGCTCAAAGATTGGCCAATGCAACTAGCACCTATTACAAAATAATAGGGTTAGATTTTTGTAACTATTTCAAAAGCAGACTAGGTTTGGAATACGTTTTGTCCAATCTACTTAAAACTCATTTGTAGAAACCTCTATATATGCATGAAGTCATTATTTGTATTGAACATATCTTCAATTTGGATATGCCTTAGGCAGCGAGGAAAGCAATCGTTAGTCACAAGAACGTTGTGATAAGAAAGTTGATGGACGGGGTATTTGACAAAAGATAGCACAACGCATTTGAATTAAATAATGGGTCCCCTGTCCATCATGGCATCCCTTCATATCCCAATTACATTGGCATCTATGAACCAGCAAAAATGGGGAACTTCTGAGGCTACCCTAATCCACAGTTTTCTTGACGACATCAATCCCCAACATCCACCAGCATGCTGGCAAACAGTCGTATCATTGGGACAGGGTACAAATGAGTTTCTTCAAAGATCCCTGTCCCCGACCACGATTTGGCTAAGGGGAGTACCAGAGGTGGATGAGAAGTATTGGAAATACGGCCCCTACACATTACACCTAAAGGGGAGGAGGTGCGAATACGCCGTTGTCCGAGTCCGGGACACCAGGAAACATAAACTCATTTCAAAACATGAGATTTCAATGACAGAGGTCTTGCGTCAGATGGTAGAAAGGTACGGAAAAAGTCATTACGAGCCCATCATCCATTGGAAATTTATGCTTCGGCAAAAAAATAGAAATTGGCGAAGCAGGAGCATGGTGTTCTTCGTCGTTCCATGCCTCATATGTATGGGGACCTCATCGGCAACCGACGGAAAGCCTCTGGTCTGGAACCGTCTTTTGGAGCTGCGGGTTTCAAAACCCATCGTTACCCTCCTCCTACTGGCCCCCCTGTCGTCAAATATGGACAATGACAATGGCCCCGATCTTCTCATTTCCTGGCGACCGTACCCATTTCTAGCCGCCAAGAAAAAGAAATATAGGCACACTCACCAAGTCTTTCTCCACTCAACCAGAATCCCCATATCGTCTGAAGACACCACTCAAATTGGCACGATTATAGCTCGGTCGGGCATGTCCCAATCAATCAGCTGGAGCTTTCAAAAGTTGGACGTCAATGGTATCCATTGGAGTCGCGCAGGAAAGGAAGGGATGGAGGTTAAAGTATGGTTGTCGGAATGGTTGTCAGGCGTACTTTGCGGGAAGTTAAATCAATCCTTCCACGTCAGCGCTTCGGGGTACAATGAAGCGAAACCTTCTGCCACGTCCGACCTAAGTGGGAAGACACAACCACACTTGCTGACAAGGCTGGAGGTGTTTGGAATCGGAGTAACCGGGTTCAGATTCCTCTCCTGTGCCTCAGAGGAACGGGGTCTGCAGTACGAAATGTACCGCAAACCATTTGAGCTAAACCTATGGGTGGGGCTGGGACTGTCTTTTGCCAGCCTCTGGTCCGGAATAGTCTGAGTGCCGGCTACATTGGGTGTGTCATCAACTTTGTCAATGTTCCTCCTCCACCCAGGCTCTTCAACACCTGGGCCTCACTCCCATGCCTCTACGACCCTTCCGCGAACATTGATTCTTGGGCGGTATGGCAACAAAGTAGACATGCCTCACTTACTAAATTCAAAGGCACACCGGCACTTAAGACAGCTGTTCGGGGTCGGGTTCACGTCGATGGTGACGGTAGGCTTTGTACAGAGATTTATTCCCGCCACCCGCAGACTCGTAGTTGCGAGTGCATTTCCATAGTGAAAGGGTCAAGCCTTTCTGTTACCATCAACAATGCCTTCTTGCTCGCCGTAAAGAAGACTCTGTTTGACGTCCTCTCGAGCGACACCACTATGTAAATAAACCTCTTTTTCATCAACTTTACTTTCATGTTACTAAGAACTATTCTTTTGACATCTGGTCGTCTTCGTCAATTAATTTGTAATGTCGCAAACATGTCAGTCAGGGGCCTGAAGTGAAACCGACATTTATGTAAGTTTATGTCAGTCGTGGGGTGGACAAAATATATACTATAATTATGGGTAACTACCGTAATGGCAATGAGTTCCGTGTATTAAAATAAATTGGGTAATATTTTAAACCGAAATATATTTTAAACCGAAATCAGTGTTATTGCTTCGATACATAATCAAAGACAGCTCTTTTTGGTTTACTTCCCGTTTCACATCTAGGGTCCCCCAAAAAAGATGGTGAGCAGGTGGGTGAAGGATAAACTTTTGAGAGGGAAGTGCAGCCTGTAAATTTGTGCAGGCGTCCGCACATGGGTGAGTGTTAACAAAAATTTAAGGTAACCTACGTTCTACAGAGTTTCGCGTCTCGCCGTTTAGGATTCACATTTACGTTCTGAAATTCGTCAATAATAAATACTTAAACAATAATTGCTAGCCGCCAGTAATGGAGGTATCTCATAGGAACCAATTTAGGAAGTACTTTGTTCTTCGCAGTTTAATTTGGGCTATCTATATGCTATATCCACGGAGCAGCCGAAAAATCATTGCGAGATATGCTGGAGAAGGAATAATGATGGTAATTCGCATAGCAGTGGCACACTACAATTCCACACACACACTGCAAAACACTATTTGAAGCAGTCACTTAGTAACGGTGAATCGTCTGGTTCCTACGTGGGTACCTGTCTTTCCGTCTGCGAGGTTTTAGCAAAATTGAGTACCCCTGAGGGCCAGGATTGTTGTGAGCGTCGCAAACACGAGGGTAAATAGAAAAGGTATGAGATACCTAATTAAAAATTTATTTATCACAGTTTATCATATTTGTAACAGTGGTTACTATTTTGGAGTGAAGCCGTATGTCGACAAATAAATGCAACTTTCCGAAGTCCGTCATTACTAAATATTTCATTACTTAATTAAAATTTTAATTAAATAATTATATATAAACTACAAATTTGAAAAAGTATCTATGACCTCAAAACTTCAACGTTGTTGAACAGGTCAACTCAGTTTCATGTTTCCATTGTTCAATTACATAGATATAATCATTTGAATTGATATTATTTCAAGAGACGAGTTGTTATTAGTTGGGCCCACTGGACATAATAAAAATGAATTACATGAATGTACTTGAGGAAAATTCATAATGCAAATCTCCTAATTTTAGTTTGTTCTTTCTATTGCAAAACAGTCATGATTGGCAAACACATACAGACAATGATGAACGGCAGTAAATAAATATTTGTCGTCTTTCTTCGCATGAATTTATTAGCAGTCACAAATGACAGACAGGTACCGATGGTTTGTGTGCACGGTTGTCAACATGCAAGTGAAAGAAGTGGGTTTGCATTGCAGTAACGGCAAAGTTTAATTTTTTTCCTTTCAACGAGTCTCATTTTTACCATTGTCCCTTGTTGCTGTGCAGGTGGATGATTGGGACTATGCATGGCTGATTGTAATTGCACAATAGAATAATTGTGATTGTGCATGTTGGAGTGTGATTGCTTTAAAAATAGCTATTGTAATTGAACTAACAAATGGTATTGTTTTAGCATATATAACTTCTCAAACAAAAATATCTGGCTGCAGCGAAGCAACATTGAATACCTGAAAAAGGGGACATGGCCATCACAAAATCTCTTTGTAGAAGTAATAAGAAGTTGAGACATGTCTTTGCACAAACAATATGCAGGAAACCTAAAACTCCATGGGCAAGAAAGGACGGGATTGAGATGAGACATCAACTCGTTCATGTAAATAATACTTTGTTTTATTAACTTTTTCTCATCATGACTATAGGTTGAACTTTTGGTATTTTTTGGAATTTAAGGTGGTGGCTCCCGCACTGCTTCTGTCAGCATTCTTTGTCGTGTTGATTGTTTACCTTCATGTCCATACAATCCAAACCAAGTATTATTTGAACGCTACTGTGGCACGCCCAGGTGCGGCAGCCGCTCAAGCGGAGGTTGACAAACAGCGGAGGTATGCTGTCCTTGAACACCGTTTTATTATCCTCCGTGTTGCCATGGAGACGTCGGGAGTTTGGGGTAAGGAAGGACGACGGTGGATTCGACAGAGAGGTGCTAAAGTCACAATCAAAACGGGAGAAAAGACGGCCGGGACTTTGGACCTCCTGCAACAAATGAGAATTACGGTTCGACGTGGCAACGTCGCGTCGGTGTTGGGGACTCGAATAAGAGTGAATAAGGGGAGTGAATAAGGGGAATTAAGTGAAATATAAGTGAATAAATATGTCATTTCTTTTTGCAATTAACGCCAAACGCTTCCTATCCCGGCACTGTCGGTCGGTATCCCATGTCTGGCCATGACCACCTCTCCGCTTTGGAATACTAGGAAACATGATAGGTATCCTTTTTGGGCCCGTTTGGGCACGTCATCCACCAACCATCTGGGTAGGCAGACGTGGTCATAACACGCGTGAGGTGGTAATTTTTGTCCTGTGCAAAGTCGGAGAGTTCCCTGGCGTTGGAGATGTACCACAAGCCATTAATGGCTGAATTATGGACTGTACTTTGGATGGCGTTTCTGCCTCTTTACTCAAGTTTGGCTCTCTGGTAGATAGCGCTTCTTATAGGGATTCGGAATGTAGACTTAGGACGGGTGCCCTGCTCCTTCGCGGTAAGACAACACTCCCGTCGCATTCTCTCAATTTTTCATGCTTGTGGTTTCTAGCATCCCCTGTCCAAAGAACAGAAGGCTACTTGGGAACGGTCATCAACTTCGTTCGTTCAATTCTAAAGTTTTTTTGAAAATCATTTGAGCAGGTTTACTTGAGATACATTTTTGTTTAATTGACTGTATCCATATTTTTACGCTGCTTGTTCTCCTGTTCCAGATTTACCCTTTCCTTGACCATTTCCCTTGGACTTATTGGCTTGACCGTTTCCGCCGTTTTGCTTTATTTCCTGCATTCAAATTCACATTCACTCCTCCTCCTCCTACATTCAAATGTGGGCAATTGTTAAAGCATTGATAATTTTACCACAATGCTTTGATATACCTGAAACCACCACTTCCGGAAACAGCCTTCTTTACGCCTACCATAGCCTTCACCTGTTTAATACGGCCCTTTGCCACTCCGCTCAGTACCATTGGCATTAACACCAACATTCGTTGTTTGGGCATTCCTCTGCGTCATCATTTTTAGTGGGTATAAGAGCCTTGTGACGCAGAAAATCGTGTTTCCCGACTCTCCACGGGTTCCGGAAACTGAAGACAGCCTTGCCGCCTCGGAGCTAGATTTCCCTGTACATTCAAATTCAGAGGCCTACCGACGACTAGGTGCCAAACTTGTGGGACTTGTGCAGGCCAATATGATCAGTTCTACTTTGGCCGTTCAATTTCTAGACATTTTAGTAAGAACTAAACAAGGAGAATTTGATCCATTGATTCTGATCGCTCCCTTCGTCAACGCCGTTACTTATAAAAGGTACCGGTACAACAAAGGACAAAGATTAGAGTCCGGTGCCCATAAAACAGAACGGCTCAGTTTCCCATGGCTACTGGCGACGTCAGCAGTTTCCGGTGAGTGAAGGTCGGATCCGGGTTAGTGGAGTATTCAGCAAGGCAGAGCCAGTCACACTCAATGCCAAGACATCCTCCCTGTTCTTCATCTGGCTAAGTCTCTTCTGGTGCAGCATTGTAATATTCCTGGTCGAGGTTATCATAGGGGTGGTCAATGTGCCTTTAATTATATTCGCTTTCCGGCAAGTCTGTCAAATGGTGCACCGTATTCTCACCATCATGAGTGCCCTTGGTGCCCTCGAAAAGCGCTTTCTGCGAAATAGTCGTAAAGGCAACCACGGGAGGATTGGAAATGAGTGTTCAGTCCACAAGACACCTGTATCGAAGTTAGTGTCCCTCTAGTAAGGCAAGCGTAACACAGGCGCACCCCTTAGAAACAGTGATGATGAGCACAATCCAGTAGTTTAGATAAATATGAGTTTAATTGGTGAATCGTTATCATCCAGGCTTCGCAAACATAAAATGCTGTACAATGCCAGTATGTTATGCACAAATCAATATTATCCAATCATATCTACAGGTGAAATCAAAGCTTTGTGGCTTGTACATGGATTAAGATTGTACATGGATACCATGCTACGATTCAAGGTTAGTTATACTAGAAGTCAATGCTATTTTAGAGAAGTACAACTACAACCCCTAAGAGCTCTTGTCGTCCCTCATCTCCATCCTGCCTATCCATCCAGCAATGTACAATTCTAAAGCGTTTTATATAGGGAATCGACATTGCGATCAAAAACTATGACATTGTACGTAACATCCGTATTCTGACTGAAATGGAAACAAAAACATTATTTTCAAAATACATCCATTCCTTCATACAACGATACAAGCCGCTTCCTCCGTCCCTGGAAGTGTTCATGCGGGTGTCGTCACTCAGTTCATGACGCTACACCTTTCGGAGAACGCTTACTCAAATTACAATCATTATCGTGGTGGAATGGGAAATTTGACGTCGTTGCTATGAACTTGCAATGCTAAGTGCCATAACATTATCGTTATCAAATTTGTGAGATGAAAAGTATTGGTAGAAAATATGCAATTTTAGATTTTAGTTTAAAAGAGAGAAAAGGGAGGAAGTTTAATTGCATAGCATTCT